>CBVK0100247690.1:0-15915 GCA_900067695.1 Picea abies
CGTGCTTCAATGGGTCATCGCACCTCCAAATACAACCAGGCTGTGAAGATGTCAGGTGGTCGTCGAGCCTCTCGATACATCCAGGGTGCGACGATCTCAAGAATTTCCAAAAAACAAAAGTTCGACTGATGGGTCGTCGCACCTTCCAAGAGGGGGCCCCTACGACGATGTGGAAATTGACACACCTTATACAGGTTTCACTCCTTCGGTTCCTTCGAATTTGTTTCTTGTGATACTCTCTCTTCTAATTTTCTCTGATACCACTTGTTATATTCGTAAATATGGAAACACAAATATTATACGCTAAGTATAGTCTTGCAGAATTAAAAGACATAGAGATTTACATGGTTCGCCCAAACATTGGTCTACGTCCACCAAGCAGAGGTATCAATTGTATTATTATTCAAATCATGGAGATTACAATATCTCACTCACACTCCTATTCCTCTATGGGCTTACATGAATTTATATATATTTACACAGGAAAACTGATTATTAAATGGGCTTACATGAATTTATATATATTTACACAGGAAAACTGATTATTAAATGCATATTCTAACTTGGTCTTATTGATTACAACCAACACTGGATTATAGGATCTGAAATCCTAATCCTGGAGGAATTCGTTGTCACCAATTTTCAACAAAAAAAACGCTCATAAGTCACATAATAGACCTCATTTTACACAAAACCCATATCATGGAATCTTCAAATTTGCCTTCATTTGTCCAAAAACAGATCCACAAGTTCAGTGACAAATTTTTTTTTTTCCTTTTGGCAGTTGATTCTTCATTCCAGAAAGATTTCTTTGTTTTCACTCTCAACACAGCCCAAGACTTATCACAACAACAATCCACTAATTAATCCATTCAACATGATTGAATCCAATATTTAAAAACACATAGGCATTCAAATTATAACGAGATACAACTTCTTGTTTTGCTCGTCTTTACTCCCCCATAATGAATTCGTTTTCACTATAATTCTTATACTAAGGATTTCTTATGGCTCGATTCTTATAATAAGGATTTCTTATGACCCGATTGTTATACTAAGGATTTCTTATGCCTCGATTCTACACAGGCGTTCTCTGCTTCATCCGGTCCTCCGATTATGAAATTAACTAATGTACAAAGAATCTACATAGGCACATGTTTAAAATTATCCACTTAAGGATTCAATCTTTACATAGATACTGATCAATTCCAAACTTCACTCAGACACTAGAATTCTTCATACAATCACACAAATACACATTTTGAGTTTAATAATGCATGATTGAATTCATTCAAAAAAGCTATGTGGATAGACTCTACTCAATATATATATACACACAAAGAAGGATAAAATCTAAATTAGTTTCAGATCCTAATCTAGCTCATAATCAAACTCCTAAAATCTCTTAGATCCTACAATCACTCTTATGAGTCCTATTCGAATTCTGCTAGCAAGTGCAGATTCGTCTACATCCAATCAAATTAATTCTCATCCTATTTAACATTCTAGAATTATGATTCAACTAGTTCTAGAACTCATAACATATATCAATTTGGAAAATACAATTTGTTTACATAGAAGAATATGAATTCTTCTCAAAATTCAAGACCCCTTCTTTGGAGATTTGTCTTCCAAAGGCTAAATGTCTTGAAATCTCTAATGCTCCTGCACCAATAAAAAATATAGCATTTCCATAATGGTGAAACCAAAATTATAGTAAAATTGTTTTCTCAGGAGTTGGTATTTTAATAGGTCTTATCAAAGAAGGGATACATAACATAAAGAGGTAATAAAAACAGATTAGAATCAGAAAGAGAAAGGTACTATGTTTTCCTTTTCCTCTCTATGGTCTTTTTGAATAAAAAAATTAAAGGCATAATTATTCAAATGCACGTACAAAGTTAGCATAAATTCATTTAGACAATTAAAATATAAATAAAAACTAGATTTATTGCAAACATCAACGAAGAACTTGGTGAACTTGGAATTTGGTGCACCATAAGCACCTTTTTACATTGGGATACTAATTACGAGTGAGATGCTTCATGAGGGGTAAGAGAAATGTGAAAATTGTATACATTTCAATGTATTTTAGGTTGTGTTGTTGTGTCATCTCCTAAAATGCATTGGAATTGCTTATCCCTTACCTCAGTTGACCAAGCGACGCAGATTGTGCATCTATGGAAGGATGGAGAGAGGATGCATGAGGATAATGAAAGGATGGAGAGATGATACATGAGGATAATGATTGGAAGGAGATGGAATATTTCAAATAATAATATAAATATATAATTTGATTAAACAATTATATTGTATAAAGTTTAATTTACCCACACACTAAAATTGTTCTCTTGGAAAGGATATTAAGAGGGACAATACTATAAAAAGGGAACAATCTCCCATCCCATGAGGTTTAAATTATAATATTCATCACATATCCTATGGAGTACTATAATTTACATATTCACACTCTCAAAATAATTTTTTGAAAGCATGAAACACTCTAAATTCAAACAATTTTTCTAATGTCTTTTTAATGAAAATGTTGCGCCTAATTTAATTTGGCAGATCAATGTTGTTTATTGTAACAATCTCCTCTGTTACGACATATAATTATGTAAGTTAATACAGTGGTGATTTTTTTTTTTGAAACAACAATTAGAACAAGTGATGCACAAAAATAACATACGCCAATTTTACACATTAATTTCTCATCCACATCACTTTACAACAAGAATCAAATAACATAAAGTTACTAATAGATCAACATATAACAAAAATAATAACAAGAATGTCTATCCGCCCAACATACCCTGCAAGGTTAGGACCTCCAAGACACATAATCAATGCTCAAGTCCATAATTCATCCGATTGATCTTGACCGTTTAAGGTCTCAAAACTGGCAGCTGTTTTGAAGAATAAGGAGGTGTCTATTCCCATAATTAAATTGATTCTACATTCAGGACTAAAGTAACAATAAGGTACTTGATCATAACACAAATTAAAACATTCAATTACTCATCATACTAGACTACTTGATCATAACACAAATTAAAACATTCAATTACTCATCATACTAGACAAAGTTTCCTTCTCTTAAAGATCACATCAACAATAATTACTCATCATCTAGATAATATGCCTTCTCTTTATGAATACCATCATATAATTATTATTCACCATTAACAAAATTTTCTTCCCTAGATGTAACATTAATTATTCAATATCTATACAATGTACCAACTCTATAAAAATACAAGATAATTATTTGTCCAATATCTAGACAAAATTTACCTACTCCCTAACATTACTACAATACTTTACATTCAACATTAACGAACTTTCTTTCCTTTAAGAATACACGTAGCAACTAATTTTTCACAATCTTACAAATGTACCACAATAATATATGAATATCCTATAATGACTCTATAATCATTCCTAACTTACATCCAAATTTGGGAATGTAAATTATAACAATTAATCTAATCAGTAGCTCAAGCCTTATTCAAAAACATTCCATTACAAGGAGTCTTGAAACTGATTAATGAGTTTATCTTCTATAGTATAAATATATAATAATTATTCAACATAATTTCAATGGATATTTACAATAGAATTATTAGTACAACCATTATAGGTCTAATATATTTATCTACTATCAAATATTTGATAGTTACAAGATGTCTATTACCTACGGTAATTAAGATATCAAAATTTAAAGAGAAGTCAACTGAAGGTTTGCTAAATTATAATACCACCTTTAGTCTAAGGAATCGTGTTCTCTAAACAAGTCTTTTACTATTTTAACTCAACTAACATATTTCTACAGGTGGAAGGATAATCTAAATATCTAGTTGAGGTATGATAATCACGACTCTTGTATAATTGGCAATGCAAGATTAAAATTTAGTTTCTTCTTGCAGCGACCCTAAAATTTTCGATTTCAACAATGCAAGATATTTTAGATCAACAAGCTATGATGACGATCTCAAATATTGATTTCAATAAACTTCAAAAACTTCGAATGCAATAAGCTATGATGACGATCTCAAATATTGATTTCAAGAAGGCAATAAAGAAGCAACGATCTTAAGGAAGATTGAGTTTTCTTAATAAAGCAATGGTTAACAAGTCCAAACCGAATTGTAAGGTTTACAATGACCATACAAGATCAATCCATAATTTGAATCCATCTTGCAGTGACTAATGGAACTCAAATTCGAAAGGTGTAAATAACTTCCAAAAATGATCCAATGAAACACTTACATTCAGATCAACAACCAAATTAAACACAGGCTCAACTAAATGCTTAAATCAGATCTTTAATTAAATCTAAACACATGCATCAATGAACATTTTAAATTCGGATTCACAATTAAATTAAATAGAGACCCAACAATACATTAAATTCGAATTACATCTAATTTAAACAGAGACCCAACGATACAAATACATTCAGATTTACAATCAAATTCAACAGAGACCCAACAATACAAATGAATTCGAATTTATAATTAAATTCAAACACAGACCCAACGATATGAATGATTTCGGGTTACAATTAAATCCAATCAGATACCCAATGATACAAATAATTCAGATTTACAATTAAATTCAACGAAGACCCAATGATACGAATAATTCAGATTTACAATTAAATTCAACAGAGACCCAACGATATGAATAGATTCAGATTTACAATTAAATTCAATAGAGACCCAACGATATGAATAGATTCAGATTTACAATTAAATTCAATAGAGACCCAATGATATGAATAAATTCGGATTTACAATTAAATTCAAATAGAGACCCAACGATATTCAACCTTTCAAATTTCCTTAGCTTGTCCACAAACAATACAATATTCATTTTTTAAAAAATCTCAACTAAATTTCTGCGATCATATGAACTTCAAATTGTGGATTGGAAAAAATAAAATTTTTAAAAATCATAGACCATACAAAATATAATTTGAATGTTCCAATAACGATCAAGGTCACTCGAAATTTGGAGTTCGAAATCACATGAAATTACAACGATAATTTTTAATTTCCAAGCACCGTAACTATCATTCTTATGGAATCAAATATAACAATTTGGCATTAAGAATTTTCTATTGATTCTACAACAGCCATACCATTTCTAATTTACAATTATACTCATACTACAAAATAAATTTCAGAAATAAAAATACCGGGACCAATGAAGATTGGGACCAATGAAGATTGAGAGATGATGCCCTTCAAACAATTGCACTCCTTTTTTGTTTTATCTCTTGTTAATCACTAAAACTTCATCGGTACCTCCCATTCAATGCTAGGGGTACTTTTCTTCCCCTTTAGCCCATTTGAGCCACAAAGTGGCCACACACAAAAACCAACAAATAATAGCTCGGAGGCTTGCCTCGCAAGGAAGATCTTCCACTCTTTCTAAAAGCTTGGTACCCCAACTCTCACAAGTAAAACACAATCCACCAAATTTTGGCAACATAACAATACCAATATGAGTGAGATCCATTTTCCTTCTACTACATTTGTTTTATAGAAAAATCCCTAATGACACATATCCTCATGCACAAATAATTAACTTTTTAGATTAATTTAATTATGATTATTCACCCACACACTTGCCACACTCTCCCCAAGTTGCACAAGCAATTACCATTTTATTTTATTTTAAAAATCCAATTTCCTTCACATTCTCCAATGTGTTCCTATTTTCTCTCTTAGTTGTCCCTTTTTTTCCCCAAATTCTTATTTAATGAGTGTCTCCTAACTAGATCTTAGTTAGAGTTGGATTATGAGTATTCTTCTAGTTAGATTTAGTGCTAGTTTAACTCAATATACTGTTCTATGTGTGCACCTATTCTCTCATATTATTATTTCTTTCTATTTAAAATCCATTTTATTAATTTCATGCACACCTGTGCATTTTATCCAACCTTTAGATTTTTATCCAACTTTTTCAAGAGTTTGATTTTTATTTCAATTCTTTTAATTTATTTGATATTTAATTTAGTTCCTTAATTAAACTTAGACTTAGACTTAGGATTAGACTCTTGTTAGGCTTCTTAGTTTATAATTTACTAACTAACTAAGTATTTTATTCTAACAAGGTCTACCATTTCAATGTTTTCTAGCCCACCTAGATTTATTGACTCAAGTTTTAATTACACGACATGCCCTTCAAGACGCACCTCCATGTTCCAAGGGTGCCACTTGCCTTAGAATGGTTTTGGAATTTTGTCCAACCCTTGGAGTCAACACTCCATTTGGTCGACCTTGTGAGAGACCAAGGGCTTCTAAGGAATAATTATGTTTCCTTATTGCGCTCCCCTTGGAAATCTTCGTGAGTGACTATCTCAGTCCGCCCTCATGACATCATGGACCTCTTGAACTAGTCGTCAATAGTATCTGCCAATACATATACATCAAAACATAAATAAGTCACAATACATCATCGTCATCATATATAACCCATAATCGAAATGAAATCATAATGTACAATAACTGGATCACTTGCACGCAAGTGTCCTCAAAGAATATGTCAATAAAAGTGTGCTCAATAGAATGAGATGTTACAAGAACAAATTGTGTAATGTCCCATCAGTGTTGCAGTATTCCACTATTAATGCAGAGGGGACCTTATCTCCTTTGTGAAAACAAGTGAAGCTCCTCATGCTACTAGTAGAACTTAGTTCCTCCTAAAGGAAGTATCCATGCAGATGGATAAACTCTCATGACTTTTGCTTTGCCTCACATACAAACAAAATCTACTTCCAATTGTTTTCTTATGCCCCCCCTCCTTGGTCATTTTATGGTGGATTTAGCACATGTCTAGGGAGACTGCTAGTGTAGGGAATGATGCCAACAATTATGGCTATGTACTACTTGATGTGATTTCCGCTCGTGTCATCACCTGGTTTTGTTGCGGTGGAATCCAAATCAACTTTAACTAAATTTTTTTTTTTGGTCGGTTGGGATGACAAAATTCGCAGTCTATGTTGATAAAGCCTATCTGTCCCTCAAAAATTCACATTTGATGAGCTATAATTATACAAAAAATTATACATATAAATATACATTCGACAAAATTGAAAATATTCATCGACCGATTTATCCTATTGTGCCTTTGGGATGCACCTATTCTTTCGACTGCACCAGGGTCGACTCTGGCTCGAACCTTTCCTCTGCTTCATGTATCTTTTCCATGATTTGGTCGAGGTGTTTGATTTCATTGTTTGTATCCATATGGGCCTTCTTCACTTCTCGAAGCCACTCTCTTTCTTGATGTGATCATTGTAGCTCCACTTCTTTCTCTTTTGTGATTTGGGTTGTGAGAGCCATCTTCAATTTTGGATCAGTTGGCATATCCTTTGTTTTCCTTAAGTCCGTGATCATTATATTTTATGCTCTTAGTTTATCGTAGGTTGAGTCAAAATAAAAAGGCCATTTACTTACTACAGTATTTAATGTGACTTCTTTTATGGTTTCCTATTCTATACTTTCTCTAACTTCTTTGAATTTTTCATGTTCTGCCTAGACGATTGTTGCATTTTAATTGGTGAATAACTTTTAGTTATCTATCATCATTTGGCCTTGCAACTGCTTCATTTCCATGTTTTACCTCTTGAGCTCCCAGATTCCCCGATGATTTCATACATTTTCCTCAACCATTGCCTCGACTAGTCCCTTGAAAGATTCCAAGGGGTTTGTTTCCTATGTTGACTGTTCCATATGCGACTTCTTGTTTGGTTGCCTCTTCTAGTCTTTCTCTAACTTCTTTAAATTTTTCATTTTCTGCCTAGAGGATTGATGCAGTTTGATTGGTGACTAAATTTTAGTTAGCTATCATCATTTGGCCCTGCAACTGCTTCATTTCCATGTTTTCCCTCTTGAGGTCCTAGATTCCCCGATGATTTCATACATTTTCCTCAACCATTGCCTTGACTAGTCCCTTGAAAGCTTCCAAGGGGTTTTGTTTCATATGTTGACTATTCCATACTGAGTTTTTATTTTTCTATATTCATGCATCCCTACAATACCTCTTTCTCTTTTATTTATGAAATTCGATCTCCATCCTTCATGTCCCTTTTCCATCTTCTTGTGAACTCTTTTGTGACTTCGTTGTAAAGGTTGAAAATTTGGGCTTCAGATGTTTTCGACTAATCGAAGATAATTTCTATGGTGAGGTTGGACTAGCCGACCAACCTAAATGTTAAGATAATTTCTATGGTGAGGTTGGACTAGCCGACCAACCTAAATGTTGTGAAGGTGATGATTGACGATGTGGTTTGTTTCATGTGTATTGTTTTCTTCCTTTTCTTGTTATTTTCTTTATGTTTCGACTTCTAATGCTCCTTGTCTCCATCTTTCCTTGCATCTTTGTCTTGATTCTTTTCATAGTCTCTTCCTTTGCCTTTCTGCCATCCTTTCCAGGGTCTTCCTCTCCATTATTCTTAGTATTTACCCCCTTATTTTTCTCAATGTTACCTTTTGCATTCTCTTCACCATTTTCCCAACATTTTCATCCTTATCTTTCTTGGCAGTGTCATGTTGATCCCTATTTTCATTATTCTCAAGAGGCGACGATTGGTCTTTGAATGGGGTCTCTGGAGGAGGGATTTTTTTTCCAGGAGTTTTCTTGCCAGTATTGCTCTCACCTTTGTATTATGAGTTGATATTATGAGTCAACTCATGTATCCCAGTCTTTACTTCATGTCCTTTATCCGTTTACCCCTTCTATTGTTCCTTTTCAGCTGCATTGTCGGTATGTTTAGGGATTTCAGCTTCAGTTGTCAACACTATTATTGGCTCATTGTTGGCTAATTTTTGTGAAGGGATTGTGTGGTCTATTCCTTGATTATGGACTTCTCCTTTTCCTTCGACGTCTTTGTATACTTGTGCCCCCCTTTTTTTTTGCAGATACACTGGGATGACTCGACTGATGTTATTTTGCCTTGTCAGATTTTGATTGCGTCGAGTCGAAGTGGGTCAAATTACTTGTGTGAACTGAATCGACTGTATGTTTTTGTGTTTCAAAACCATTTTTTGTTTTCACTTCCACTTCCTTAAAGTTAGAGTGGTTTGATTTTCCTTTCTCACTTGCAATGGTTTCCTTATCTGACCGATCTGATACTATTTCTTTCAAGGACACTTGACTATGCCTCCTCCTTGTTTTTTTGTCGCCCATGTGTTTTCTTTATTGATACTTCTTCTTCGATGATCAAGACAAGAATGATAGGTGGTGATTCCCTTGTCAAGTCAATCACACTTGTCCTTGTTCGCTGCCTTTTTGGGACTGGTTTGGTGCTTGGGGTCGGTCGGGTTACTTTATGTTGATGTCTTGCAATAATGTTCATTCGACCTGTACTTATCTCCTATTGTTCCTCCAACCTTTGTTTTTTCTGTCTTATTTTTTCTACGTGTATTTTGAGATCAACCTTAGGTTTCTCTTCTTTGGTGTGTTTTTCTTTTATGTTGGTCATGGATTCCTTGAATTCCAGCTAGACATTGGACTACAATGTCTTTCTAGTCATAGCTTCTTCTTGTCGGGATTGCTTATTGTTCTATTTTACTTGTCGGGCTATTTTTTTGTAACTTTGGAAAGTTTTTCTTTCATGTGGTGGTCGTCAAAATTTAATGATGTATCTGACTTGAATACCTCACACCAAATTCCATGGATGTCTTCTGGAACTTTCTTTGATTCGACTACTTTCTTGTCTTTTTCTATTCATTCATGTTGTTTTCTCTTCACAAGGGTCTGCATTGTAGGGGTTTCTTTATGCATTCCTAGGTCTTCTACAAACATAATGGTGTAGAGTGCATATTCTCTCTCCTCTTCATGCTCAATATCTATGAGTGATGTTATTAGGGTCGAGCATTCTTGGAGTACTTTCTACAAAATTTTGATTTCATGACCGAGTTATCTCTCTAACTCTTGGAAAATTTGTAACCATGTCGGTTGATAGTCTAGGTCCTTTGGCATCGGTGTCGACTGGACCCCACACGATACCTTGGTGTTGTCAATACTTAGATAGATATGATAGATTGCTATTAATTTCTGATGAACTATTTTCTCTACCCTTCGTCTATGAGATGCATTCGTAAGATTAATGACCCCATTTTTGAACATTTCATCGCCTGAGAGGGAGTCTAACGAGCTGACTACTCCTGGTTTAAAAACCCTGTAGTTTTTCATGTATGGAACATTGTTTTTTGTAAAAAATGGCTTCCTAATTGGACTGTATTGATTCATAGCAATCCAAATAAGTAGGGAGGGGAACTTTTTATTGCTCGACCAAACTACTGACACTCCTTGCAATTACTTTTTATGATTCATGCGAGATGTTTTTCCCAATTGAACACTTCACCTATTTGCAGGATTTGACCTATGGGTTCTATCATTGTAAGCTTTACATATGATGCCCAACCCATGGTGGTAAAGCACATTGACACGATGATACATGTCCATTTGGATCGCAGTTCTAGCACTTTATTAATAAGCAATTCATTGGAATTCTTTGCCAACGTTCCCCATGTAACATATCCGTTTCTGAACCCCAAACTGGCAATGTATATTGTAAATGTAATGTATGGAGAAGGGACAAGTGATTTAATATGTAAATGATGTAAATTAAATATAATAAATAAAATGTATCGCGAGATAGAGATGGACAAATATGTAGATTCAGGGGCTTAGTTTCCACAAGAGAGGGAAGGGGTCAAAGGGGAAGAGTTTACCTATGTCTATTAAACCCAAATCATTTTTCTTTCTAAATTATCCTTACCATGAACCTTCCATTATCTTCTGAGTGTTCTAGAGCCCAATCATTATGTTCATGTAATAGGGTGGGTGTGAGAAGTCGCATCCCATAGTTATTGAGAGCATGGGGGTTGAGTACAATTATCTCGGAGAAGAGTGTAATTCAAGAAAGCAAGAGAAGAGAGAAAATTTGTATGGGTAGAGGAGAAAAATTACACATTCATGTTTGCATGTAGTGCAGTTTTTTTTTACATGGAGATTTTTGGACAACAAGGGAGTTTGGAGTGATTAATCTTGAAGGAAACCATAGTGGGCATGCATGGTAGTTGTTTGAAGCTATAATTTCATGAGAAGAGAGGTTGTGGGCTTGTGAGAAATATTATGTTCGAAATTTGTCAAAAGAAGAAAGTGTTTTGATGATGGGAGAATTCCTATTGTAGTTGTAGAATTCCTAAGGTCCCAGGAGAGAGATTTCATGTCCAACCTATGTCGGAAGCCTTGGAGGGGAGTGGGAAGGCATGAGGGAATGTGAGCAGTGAAGGGGGATCCAATCCCTTGGGTTGTGTATGTTGTGGGGAAGAGAGTTGGTGGACTGGAATTAGCTATGCGGATTTATTTTTGAGAGGGGGACATTAACTAGCCTTAGAGACCACCATCACTTGTGGATTCATAGCCCCATCTTGGGGATGACTTGCTATTGAGAATTAGAATAGTAAGTCTATAGTTGGAAGGAACATCCATCCTCTGCAGTGGGTTTCATATTTTCTTAATATAAGTGTTATTTTTGTTGTATCTATTTATGTTAAATGATGATATAGTTGTTGTGTGTTTTACTCTGAGTTATCTTAGTTAGTCTTTCTTGCTCTGTGTAGAATGATGTATTCATGTCTCTATTTTTTTGGTCGAATGATGTTGTATGCATTTAGTTGTTTCTATGCATGGTTAAGCCATTACATTTATATTTTTAATTAGCATGAACCATTGTATAGGCTTGAATGTCATGTTGTGTGTGTTATTTCCGCATTAGAATTGGTATCATAAAAAATTATTTGGTCGTTTTAGCAGTGACGTGACCCAACTTGGGGCTGGGTATGTTATAAAGTGGTATTAGAGATTTTTGTTCAACACTAGACCCATATGGTCCAATAACCAATGTGAATTTTAACAATTCATTACAGATTTCAATCTCTGGAAAATATCNTGGTCCAATAACCAATGTGAATTTTAACAATTCATTACAGATTTCAATCTCTGGAAAATATGGGGGGAAATGGTGAAAAATCAGAGTGAAATCTCCAAATTAGTGAGCAAATTCAAGTTTTAAATGACCTAGAACTATCTATGAGGTTTAATGGAGTCAATCGATTGGATTGTGGAGTTAGATATGATAATGAAGGTCAAAATTCACGTTCTAATGGTGGTCAAAGGAGGTGGAAGACTTTGAAGAATCAACGACCAAGATAATGTTTGATTTTTAGATCAATGATCTAGATTCATCGCGAGTTGAATTAAAAAATTATAAGTTTTCGATGTTTTGAAAAAGGAGAAAAATCAATAGGTTGGATTCGTTTTCGGCCATTTGAAAAATGAAACAGATCGACGACCATGATTCATTTTTTCATATTGGAAAAGTTAAAGAATTGACGGTTGAGAATCATTTTTGGGTTGGAAAATCAAGTAGATCAAAAATCGAGATTCATCGGAAGAGTTGGGAGAAGTTTGGTGAATCAACAATCAAGATCATTTTGAGTGGGAGATTGATGACCCAGATTCATCTAGGATTTGGTTGAAAATTTCTAAGTGTTGGAGTTTGCCAAGAGAGATCGTTAATGGTCGATCGTCGGATCAATGACATTTGCAAATATTTTTAGTTTTCCAATAGAAATCATTGATGGTTGATAATCGAATCGACGAGTTTGGCGAATATTTTGGTTCGGCTAAAAGAAATCTTTGATTGTCGATGGTCAAAATTTTTTGTCAAAAGGTTTCATGAGTCCAAAGGAAATTGTTAGTTGCCAATGGTCGATGATCAGGGGTCAATAGATTTAGTGAGGCTTTCAATTCATCCAAGAGACAATGTCGATCATCGATAAAGGAAAGAGGACGAAGACATGTCTTGCCACGTCAACGTCCACGTGTCATGTTGCGTCGACCATAGTGCCATGTATGATTCATGTGTCATGCCATGTCAGCATCTACGTGTCATTCCATGTCAGGATCTATGTGTCATACCACGCCAACCTGGTTTCCATGTCAACCAAGAGATAGTCTATGGTCGATGGTTGGGGTTCAACGAAATTTGTAGACAAGTTGGTTGTCAAGATAATTTGTTGATGATCGATTGCTAATGATCGAGGTTTGCCAAGATTTGTGGGAAAAGTTTGGTTGCTAAAAAAAATGGCCAATGGTTGATGGTCGATGATTTGTGTTTGAGCAAATCAATGAGCAAGATTGATTTACCAAAGAAATATCTGATCATCAATCATTGATGTAGTGTTGGAAACACAATGGTCCAGATTGCTTCGATTTGGTGATCGAAAGCAGAAATTTGTTTGTGTGCCTAGAGGAAGGTATGATGGATCAACGATTAATATTTCTTCCAATTTTGAGATCAACTATGCAAATTGAAGGACGGTTGTAACGGTAAAACATTCGATTTTCCACTAAATTTTATGATTTTTGAAGGTCGTAAACTCGCAAAGCATTTTTGAGAGCCTAAACAACATTTTTAGGTAGTGAAAAACAAGAGAACAAGATGTACCAAGTTACACCTAGCCTTTGTAGTTTAAATAAAAGAACTTGGAGATATCTTTCCAACAAGTTACTTCAGATGCAAAATAGAGTTTGTATGAGAAAGTTATAGTTGGAATTGTAGAGGGTATATTTTCAGTATCAGTTCACTTCCAGAAGGCATAACGCCCTGCTCAAAGGTTTTTTTGGGGCATAAGAGAAATCTATGGAAAGATTATGAACCATATAAGACATATCTAAAGAAATATTTGGAATCTCAGTATGTAAAAATGTGCAGGAAGAGAAAGAAGACACTTGTAGCACACATGGGTAAATTGAGAAAACAATCTAAACTTCTAGAGACAATAACTTTCAGCTCAAAGCTCTGATTTGAGAAAACAAATAGTTGCTGGAAAGGTATTGAGGAGGATAAGCCATATATAAACCCATAAATTGGATTGGTGAATTTTTATTCTTCATAAATTGAAATGAAGAATGACATGTAATATAATTAATAAATATTTGGAAATATTCTTAATTCTAACATCAATTATTGCATGCACATTATTGCATAATTAGAGATATGGGAAAGAGAACTTTAGGTCCTATATGAGAAAAAAATATATGGAGGATCCATAAGGGTCTTATAACCATGAAGAATAAATCATAGATCTGCATGTCAGCATGGGAAATGTTAAGACCTAATCTAATGGAAGAATATACATGGATGAGCCTATAACTATGAGAAGCCTGCAAAGAGAAGTCTAGAGCTATAGGGTCGATAACGAAAATACCATGAAAGCTCAGGAGAAGATAATACAGAGCATGGATATTATACAGAAGCAATTCAATAAATATTATAACACAAAGAAAGAAGTTATTGCAAGGAAAGTATAAGTATCTAGATCCCATGATAGGATGGATGATCATGGAGGATTAGCAAGCATCAACATCATCATTCCCCAGGGAACTAAACCAAAATAGCATATGCATTTTTCAAGGTTGGAAAGTAGCCCAAATATGTCTCATGTTAGGCATCAGAGGAGGATACATGGTTAAATAGCTTGCAAGGGGAGCTCAGAAAGATCAAGCTACCATCATTTGATGGAGAGAATAGGAAAGGAGAAGATGTAGAAGCATGGTTGCTGGGAATGAAGAAATATTTCTAGTTACATGATTACTCATAAAATTTAGAAGCCACAATTGTAGCCTACCATCTTCAAGGAAATCCATCTATGTGGTGGGATTGATTGAAGTAGGTTAAACACCTAGATGAGAAGAGAATTTCTTGGAAGCAGTTCAAGAAATATTTCCAGCAACAATACTTGTGAGAGCATTATTATGAAGAGAAGATGCAGGACTTATTTGAACTCAAACTTAGGAACATGACCATGGATGAATATGAGAGGAAATTCTTGTAACTTCTCAGATATGTGAGCTTCATCAAGGATGAGAAGGTCAAAATTTAGAGGTTCCTGAGTGGACTGCCATCCTTCTACAAGGATAAAATTCATTTTGATGAGCCCAAAAATTTGGAAGAATCCATAAGAAAGGCTAAGTATTCATATGAGAAAAACAGGGAAAAGCTATCTTTCCAAAAGGCCTAGGATGACAAGAAGAAAGACAATATGGATTATAGGAAGAAAGGGTTCAAGCCACCTTTCATAAGGAATACTTATCAAGCACATCAACAAGGGAAACCATCTCAAGGTGATTAGAAAATGGTATATTCCTTGGGAAAGAGGCCAAGACAACAACCCATAAAGTGTTAGGGATGTGAAGGAGATCACATGTATAAATATTGTCCTCATTGAGGAGATAAGATGAGGACTATGCATAACATCAAGCAGGATGAGACAATAGAGGACATGGGAAGAAGCATGCCAAGGATCTATGCAACCTTGAATAATAGAAAAACAAACTATCAATCCCACATGATTATTATCAGACTAATCGGTAAGTGTGGACACAAACAGATCTCCCTAGTTTCACCCCGAAACTAGAGCAAAACAAGACAAAATATAAAACTTTCCCTAAGTTTCAATCATCAAGCATACTAACTAACAAGAGACAAATGACATACCTTTTAAATGTCATTTGTCCTCATTAGTGTCATCCTCGCTCCGTTCAAAGGCTTATGGGATGTTGAACCTGTAAAAAGACACAAGCCAATGAAGTGAAAGCAACAACGTATACTCAACAAAACCCATGTATGTGATCAATGAGTCATACAATAAAATAAGAACAATTTTATGGGAAAGAAATATATTATTGTATTATGAATATGAAAAGGAGAGTACAACCAGATGCCTTGATGTTGTAAGTGTAAATGTGTTGAAAATACACATAATAGATCTAGATAAAAAATGATACACACATTTGTAGAGAGAATAGAAGAAAGAAGAAGAAGGAGAG
>CBVK0100247691.1:2358-14017 GCA_900067695.1 Picea abies
AGTTGTGCAAGTATCCATGAATTTACCATTCCATACCCCAACCCCATATCTTTCTTTTCTGGGTAATCAAGCAACGCCATCAGTTGAGTATTGCGAGATTTTCCAAATCCATGGGCATGGGCCGAGATAATGCCCCAGTATTTGAAAGTATTCAATAGTACCAAATAATGTACATTGTGAGTTTTGCGCATCTACCACACATACTACTAATCAGTGTAGAGCATTGGATGCACTTGAGGACAAGTTGGATCAAACAACATTCAGGGTGAATGAAACTCCTTAGGGACCTAGAAGAGGTCGAGGAGGTGGAGCTAGAGGAGACTTCAGAGGAGGAAGAACTAGGGGAATAGGACCAAGAAGATTCTACAACTATGATGAGAAAGGCCATATGGATAGAGGCTGTCCTCATTCGAGGTGGCCATGGTGTTCTCACTATAGAACCAATGGGCACACAACTGAAGACTTCCCATAACTAATTTCAAAATGGGAAGATCAGGTATGTCAACGAGGAACTAACCTCATTAGTTTAGAAATCAAGAGAGTTATTAGAGGACAATTTTCCAACCTTAATATATTTATTCGAGGAGGGGAAAAGACTAGAGATGATGTTGATAATTTATCTCAGATGAAGAAAGAAACACCTAAGGAAGAAATGTGTGCTCCTATGAAACATAAGTTGTTCTTTAAAAATGCCATAGAATTATTTCATAATATCCCTATCCCTGAGATGCAATAGAAACCCATTCAGCCTATTGTTTACCCTAAGATTTCACAAGTTCTTTCTTCACCCCCTGCACCTAGAAACCTTGTAGTCACACTGAGACAACATGAGAAACCAAAAAATGTAGTCAACCTTTGGTTTCAATTATTTTATGATATTCTTGGGAATGACCAATTAACATAAAAGTTGTGCAATACACTATACCTAGTTATGTGGAATGAAGAACCCACAGAAGCAAGAATAATGACTAATATTCATGAGAAGAAAAATCAGAGAGTACAGAGAAGGAAAGAACGAACTAGGAAAGATTTTAGACTAGTAGCCCAACTAGACAAATTTGAGATTAAGGATATTATGCTAGATCTAGGATTTGATGTTAACATACTGCCTAAAAATACTCGAGAACCCTTAGGAAAACCCCAATTGACATATTCCCCAATCCAGCTAAGAATGGTGAACCAATATTGTATTTTCCCAATAGGAAGATTGGAGAATGTGGAAATGGATGTTGCGGGAGTGAAGACTGTAGTTGGTTTTGAGGTAATTGAAATCATGGGAGATAATGACCCTTATCTTGCACTACTTGGTATTGATTGGGCCTACGATAACTATGCAGTGATTGACCTAAAGAAAGACACTATGAAATTTGAGGCAGATGGAATAAAAGTGGTTCAACCCCTGGATCCGTACGTAGGGCCCATATACATGGAGCCAACAGACAACAATATGGAGGGAGAAGAATTGGATCAGTTGTACACTGTAATAGCAGGAAAAAGAGAATATTACATAAATCCTACTACTAATCAATTAGTAATTTCGAGGAGTATACAAACAATGAACGAATATTTAGACCGAGCATTTGACAGTTGGCAACAAGGCTCATATGAAATATTTTCAAGAAGACACGCAATTGTCAGGGAAACGATATGGTTTGGAACCGAGGTCAGAGAACACCCAAGATATGATGGTACCTCAGGAATTGACATTTTTTTTCTCAACATGGAAGTAAAGGTAGTGGAGGATTAAAGGATCTCAGTATTGAATTTAGCCCTCCAGGACACCCTTGCTGGATGGTGGGACAATCACAAAGCCTTACTCGGAAATTGGGACGATGTGAAGCAATCTATCAAATATAGATTTCAAGATAAGGAGCAGCTAGAATCAGAGATGCAAACAAACTTCCAAGTTGCACAACTATTCAATGGAGATTCTGATCCTAAAGCACATATTGAACAATGTGTGACACAATGGCAAGTTGCGAAGATACCATCTCGCTTTTGGGTTCAGGTATTTCCCCATTCACTATGCCCAATCTCGAAATCTTGGTTCATGCATGAAGAAACCAAAAGACAGAACAACAACCGAAAAACGTTGGTAGATCACTTTTGCAAGGACTTCTCATTTACAGGTAAGTACCTTGAGCTTGAAGTATTCCTGCAAAGAATTAAAGAATTTCTTTTTACAGACAATAGTAAAAAGAAATAAGATCTAGTGATATGTGCAAAGCATAGCCAAGAAATTCAGACTAATCTTCACCTAAACTTGGACAAGAGACCTATATAATGCTATAAGATTGAGAGGGATTCAAAAATCCTAGATGATTTAGAAGAATTAAGAAAATTAGCCATTAAAGAGTTACAAGGGAATAGGGAAATCCAGAACATCATACCCAGTTAGATTGATGGTTCTTATAATCACCCATTGAAGTTGAACAAATTCAATATAGGGACCACAGAGAAACCTAATATAGCTATGGTGGGAGATTACTGGAATGAGAAAACTAGTCAAGGAACAGGGTGCGGGGAAAGAGTCTTACTCATTTATAGATGGATTTTCGAGGTGTCACTAAGTAAGGATTGATAAAGAGGAAAAAAAGAAGACCACTTTCATAACAAAATGGAGGTCATTTGCATACAATGTGATGCCATTCGGCCTAAAGAATGCCCCTGCAGTTTTCTCTAGGATTGTAATAGCACCTTTCTGAGAATTTATTCACAAGTTCATAGAAGTATACATGGATGATTGGATGGTATATAGTTTTCTCAACGAACATGTAGTGCTACTACATATGATGTTTGATAGATGTATGGAATTGCAGATATCGTTGAACCTCAGAAAATTTATCTTCTGTGTACCACATGGAAATGTTTTGGGCCACATAGTATGCCGAGAGGGAGTTCTAGTAGACCCAGCCAAAGTTGCATTTATTGTGAACATGCTTCCACCTATGAGTGCTAAGCAGTTGCAATCCATGCTGGGAAACACAGGGTACTGCCGAAGGTTCATCAGAAGATATAAAAATATCACTGCACCGCTGGAAAATCTATTAAAGAAGGCCAAAGTGTTCCAATGGACCCCAGAATGTGATAAAGTGTTTGAGACCCTAAAGGATAATATCAAAAAAACACCTATTCCGATATTTCAAAATTGGGAAAATGAATTTCATGTCCATGTAGATGCTTCAGGTATTTCCTAAATTGGGAAAATGAATTTCATGTCCATGTAGATGCTTCAGGTATTTCCTTGGGAGATATCTTAGTGCAACTAGGAGAGGGAACCATGGATCATCCTATCTATTTTGTGAGAAAGAAGTTGTCGCAAGATGAACGCAACTATACAACGACAGAAAGGGATGGTTTAAATATGATTTACACTTTGCAGAAGTTTAGAAATTATTTGTTAGGTTCTCATTTTAAGTTCTTTATTGATCATTCTGCATTAAAATATCTAGTTAACAAACCTGTGTTGGAAGAGATAATTTGTAGATGGTTGCTACTGTTTTAGGAATTTTCTTTTGGAGTGATCATTAATATGGGAAGATGCAATGTAGGGCCTGATCACCTGTCTAGATTAGAGTCAGGGGAAAGTGGCAGAGCCATCGATGATCAACTCCTAGATGCAGACCTGTTCTAGGTTGAGGCCATACCAGAATACCTGGAGGACATAAAAGTCTTCTTAAGTATAGGATCCTACCCATAAACATACTCTGCAACCCATAAACTCCATATGATGGTTAGAGCAACGGAATATCAATTGATTGCACGACAGTTGTACAAATTAGGACTCGATAGTATCCTCAAGAGACATGTCTTGGATCATGAAAGACACAATATATTGTGGGAGTGCCATAGTGGATTTGCGGGAGGTCATGTGGGAGGAAAGGCGAATGCACAGAAAGTTCTCCAAGTTAGATTATGGTGGGCCACACTCTTAAAGGATGCAAAGGCATATACTAGATCATGTGATGTGTGTCAAAGAGTGGGTAATTCATCACGATGAGATGAATTTCCACTTCAACCATTTTGAGCTTTACAAGAATTTGAGAAGTGGGCAGTTGAATTCATTGGTTCGATCAACCCCACAACTAAGAATTCAAAGGATATGTACATTATTACCGCAACTGAATACTTTACCCATTGGGATGAGGCAACAACTGTTCAAGATTGTTAAATTGATACTGATGCTAGGTTCATTTTTGAAAATATTATCACTCGATTTGGATGTCCTAGGAGTCTGACCAGTGATCAGGGAGCTCATTTTATCAGTAGTACCATAACAAATATTATAGTAGAGTTCTTGATCCAACATCATAAAAGTAGCCCCTACCACTCGCAAGACAATGAAATAGTGGAGGTGTTTCACAAAATTTTGAAGAGAGGGTTAACAAAGGTTTGTTGCGCAAACAAGGAAGATTTGGATGACAGATTTCCAACAATACTATGGGCTTACATGGAAACCACAAAGAAACTCCATAAGTACACTACATTTTAGCTAGTTTATGGGAAAGAAGATGTGGTTCCTGTAGAATTCATTACTCCAAGTTTGTACATTACATAGATCACACACATGTCGAAGGAAGGATTAGTTGTGAAGAGATTCATGGAGTTAAAAGAACTTGAAGAGACCATGTTTTTAGCAGACTTCCATCAGTCAGTTGAGAAAGCAAGGCAAAAATATTGGCATGAAAAACACATTAAGCCTAAATTATTTGCACAAGGAGACAAGGTCCTACTCTATGATAGTCGGTACCAGAGGAATCCAGGAAAGTTGCACATGCATTGGTTGGGACCATTTATAGTTGTGGAGATCCAACCTTTTGGAGAAGTTAGACTTGCACAACTGAATGGTATGTTGTGGCCAAGATGGGTGAATGGAACTCGCCTCAAACCCTATATGTCTCATAAATGAGCTAAATGACTGTTTCTCTAGTCTAAAGAAGCATGTATAGTAGTTAGTTAACTAGTCGTTAATTCTTGAGTTAACTTAATCACACGTGTGGAAGTGAGAGAAGCACATGAAACTACTGGTGACAAAACTGAGGTTTCCATGCATGAGTGACTTCCACTAATATAACTAAGTGTAAATGACTCTAAACCAAAGAGAATATTCTCCTAGAATGTAGGATAGGTTCATAAAAAATAGGAGACCCTCAATAATTACTAATAAACATAGAAAACTATTGAAAAAATATTCTAGGTGTGTGTAATATCTCCAACACCCCCCATGAACACTACTATGGGGTAATGAAGAATGGGTCTCGATAAAAAGGGACATGTTAGGTACCCATGAACAATGTAACTAATAAACACTAAATAAATAAAGTGAGGAAAGAGGGAAAACCTCATGGGAGGAAACTCTCCTCAAGGTACAATGCATCAAAAGAAGAGAAATAAAGGTGAGATCCACCATGTGGTAGTTAGAAAGTCTCCAAAACCAAAAAAAGTTGACAAGTCAATGAAGCATGATCCGATGATGAAAGATCATAATCTACTTCAATGAGTGTGATGAAGTTGAAATGGTGTAGCTGATACTAGTTGACAACAATCAAATCTCTCCAAAAATTAAGGTGATATCGTACACTATGATGGTCAGGCTAGTCAGAGTTCTTCCAAAAGATAGAATCAAACACCATAAAAGTCATCAAAATAGTGGTGAATGGAACTATAAATATGGAATAATCAATCAAGTCAAGAGGAATGAGAATGGTTGCCATGTATTATGGATAAAACACATCTGTAAGATGTCATTAACTAGTCACTCAAATTTTTCCATGACCAATCATCAAGCCAACCACAAACAATCCTTGGGGTTGGTACCTTGCCAATATGTTTTCATACATGCCTCTTTGTCAATGAGTTTAAAGAAAAGGAAATGACAAAAGGTTATGGATACCTGAAAGGAAGAAAATGTTGTCTCTTATCATGACATCAAGGAAGTCGATATGTGGAGGATGTAGACCTTGAAGCTGATGTTGAAGAGTCTATTGTTTCCAAAGACTTGATTCTATTGTTGAAGAGTTTGATACTGGAAACTCTAATGCTGAAGTTGGTGTTGAATCTAGATGTGAAAGCTCCAAATCTTTATCAATAAGAGGTGCAGGTGGTGGCTTGTGGAATTCAACAATACAAGAGTCATCTAATGTGATGGACTCTTGTGATTGAACAAATTGAGTCTAAATGGTTGAAATATCAAGACAAATTTCTAATGGAAATGAAGTCCCAACAAAACCAAGTCCATCTTTTGTTGGTCTCACCATGGGCTGAATGGGATGTGAAATCCCATGCCCATTCTTACCAATGATGCCACTAGTGTATCCCATCTTATGCATTAGTTTTGAAAAAATACCACAAGTGTCAAAACTCACAATCTTGTGAAGGAAGCTCAAGAGTGGTCATAAATGAAAAATAAGTATTAGAAGCAAGAGACCGTTCCAGATATTTTTGCAAACAAGCAATAATATATTCTTTCAATTTTAAATCAGCCAAAAGATACACATTGAGAAGAGTGAATTTATGCTCCATCTCATTAATGCGGGTGGTCCAAGTATCAACTTGAGCTTGTTTATCCTCCATTATAATCCCAATGAGTCCAGAATCCTTGGAAAAATAGGTACAAACGTTTTGAAGACAAATCTTGGATTTCTCTTGTTCACCTCCAAGTTTGCTAACTTCTTTGACAAGTTTTAGATTCAAACTTTGAAGGGTCAAGATAACTGCATGTTTGTTCTCCATTGT
The DNA here is from genome assembly GCA_900067695.1 of Picea abies. Classification (NCBI taxonomy): domain Eukaryota; kingdom Viridiplantae; phylum Streptophyta; class Pinopsida; order Pinales; family Pinaceae; genus Picea; species Picea abies. The sequence continues at coordinate 9,094 of CBVK0100247691.1, forward strand.
AATGATTCTATCCCAATGAGTGATATCAACGAGATATGCCTTTTGGAGTAGCAATATGAGGTTATGTTTATTTGTTGCATGCAAATATAGATCTGATAAAACCATTGTATCTCTTAAAATACGATGTGGGTATTGCATATTTTTGGTGAGCATGAACATCCACAAAAAATCAGATCAACCCACATCATGGGTTTCTAGATATTGTGGATGGATCCATGAAAAATATGAATATGCTAAAACAACTTTATATTATAAAATATGATGTGAGTATCTGATATTTTTGGTAAGCACAAGAATCCTTATGCATTGCATATCTATACCAAAAACTAGATTTACCCATATCACAGATTTCAAGATATGGCTAACGGATCTATGGCACGTTGATCTAGGAGAGAATGTGAGGCATAAGAAGAATTATTGGTGAGTAATCCATCTTTTCTCCTACTTTGTTCCATCTTTGGTACCTGCAAAAGAGTGTTGGTGATGATCCTTGCTAGTGTCTTGTGGGTTTTGATATCATGTAGAATGTTAGGCATAAGAGGAATTGTTGGTGAGTAAACCATCTTTCCTTCTTTCTTCAATCTTCAATACTTGCAAATAAAAATGTTGGTGCACATTTTTCCTAGAATTTTGTGGGCTCTAATACCATGTAGAATGTAGGAAAATAAGGAAAACATATCCTAGGTGTGTGTAATATCTCCAATAGAAATGAATGAAACACTTAGTTTTGGATCAGACACAGAGGATGAATCTGAATCAAACATGCCTCGGGATATGGACCTCGAGGAAATTTTAGTAGATCTGCTAGCTCTTCAGAAGGCCTATGTATATTAGAAGATCAATAATGTCAGAGTATCTCAATTAAGGAAGTTGTAGAGAGATACAGTCAAAGGCAAAGAAGTAGGTAACAATCAAGGTATGACATCAACAACAACCATCAATATGGAAAATCAATACCAACCTCCTTAAGGCTCAGAAGAAGGTCCCTATCGAAAAAAAAAATAAGGGAAGGAAAACCTATAGACAAAAAATAGAATAAATTGGGGCCCTAATGGTCTATTCTGTACAAATGGTCTACCTCCTAGATAAATATTTTCCCTCCAAACCGAAATGTTGAATATGAAGGTTATGTTGAAATAATGTAACTGCGAAGAGCATTCTTATTATTATTTTGTTATTGGATTAAATCCCCACTGTGGATTAATCATGTTGTTCTTATTATGCTCTTATCTAATGAAATGAAAAGAACTATAATAATGGGATAAACATTAACATGTTACATCATGGAATATAAGAGGTATGCATGCTTTTTCAAAAAAAATAATGCTAAAGAAAAGAATCTTGTAGGAGAAGGAAGACATAGTGATGATCCAAGAAACTAAGCGTGACTCATGAAACATGGAAATAATCACTCATAAATTTTTTCCAAGATGTGTAGCAAAATGGAACATTGTTGAAGAAGCATCAGGAGGAATTTCTACCCTCAGGAATATGTATTACATGGACATGGAGGACCACGTGACCGACTTCAGTATGATCACCTTAAAATTCAATATCAAGAGCATAGGGGAAACAATCTATGTTATGAATTCTTATGGCCCGCAACCCCCGTATCTCAAGAGGATATTTATGGCTGAAATAAATTCTTTAGGTTCCCACCTGCACCACAAAATATGGTTAATAAGGGGAGACTTCAACATGATCATGAATTAGATAATAAGGAAGGTATCCAAAGGCTCGACACCAAGACTGTTGCATTTGGAGAAATCATATAAAATATGAGATTAGTAGATGTCTCCACAAGGAGAATCCTATTCACCCAAAATAATAAAAGGGGAAAGGATCATAGGATTGCAATTAACCTAGATAGGTTCTTGAAATCTGAATATTTCTTCCAGTCCAAGAAGGCCCTATCAGTTGATGTTCTTCCATAGCATGGCTCGGACCACTGACCCATAGTCCTAGAGTGGCAACTAGTTTGGAAGCAAGGGCCGATTTTGTTTCTCTTTGAGAAATTTTAGCTAGTTGATTTCTACTTTCTCCCCAACCTAGCAGTCTAGTGGAGAGTCCCAAAAGATATTCATGGAAAAAATGAATTCCAATTCCAACAAAGACTCAAACATGTTTCGATGTGCATCAGAAAATGGAATAAGGAAGTATTCAAAAATATTTTTGAAGAAAAGAGGAAATTAGAACAATAAATGGAAGAGATACAAAAGAAAGGGATTTAGGGGAATCAATATGAGGACCTCAATACCAGGGAGGAATAAATCAAGATAAATATTGTTAAAAGAGAGCTTCAAGAGGAGATTTTTTGGAAGTAGAAATATAGGTTACAATGGCTTAGAGAAAGGGAAAAGAACTCCAATTTCTTCCATAAGTCCTCACTCCAAAGAATAAGTCGTAATAGAATGGTCTCTATTAGAGAGAAGGATGGAAACATCAAGGAGAAAAGGGAAGACATCGAGGAAGAAATGATGAATTATTGTAGGCATATCCTCTCCAAACCTGATGTAAACAGGGAGGAAGCTATATCCAAAATTGTCAAGGCCATCACCAGGAAGGTTTCCTTTGAACAAAACCAGAGCCTAATGAGGTCAGGAATCATATAAGAGGTAGAAGGGATTGTTAAAAGAATGGCCTAAGGAAAATCCCCTAGGATGGATAACTTCATTATTGAATTCTTCTAAGAAGGATGGTTGATCTTTGAAATTGACATCTGGGAGGTGGTAGAGGAATCACGTAGCTCTAGGACCATCCTTTAGCCTTTCAATGCTATATTAATTACTATCATCCCCAAAATCAAAGGTTGCAACTCTACAAATAAGTTTAGATCCATATCCTTATGTAATATCTTTTATAAGATTGTTTCTAAATTGGTAGCTTATAGGCTTAAACCTCTCCTCCTGATCATAATTTCACAGAAGGGGGGTTTGGAAGGTAGTAAAATATTGGATGGGATTGTTGTTGTTCACGAGGAAATCCATACCCTAAAAATGACAAAAAAATCAACCATGATGATGAAATTGGATATGTCTAAAGCCTACGATAGAATGAATTGGAACTTCCTAAGGAAGATTGTGCTAGCCTTTGGCTTTGTAAGAGAGTGGGTTGATTGGGTCTTAAACCTTGTTTCATGTTCCTTCTTCTCTATTCTCCTGAATGGGTCTCCCTCAAAATCCTTCAACCCTACTAGGGGGCTTCTCCAGGGAGACCCCCTTGTTGTCCTTTCTTTACATCATCCTAGACGAAGGTCTTGGTTGTAGCATATCCCTAGCCAAAAGGAAAGGAGACATTAAAGGGATCATCCTTCAGTTTGAAGAGGAGGCCCTGTCCCACCTCTAATTTGTGGATGATACATTTTTTATGAATTTACCCTTAGTGAAATACGATCTAGCATTCAAAATGGTTTTGGACCTCTTTAACCTTTCCTCAGGAACCATTATCAACGAAAAAAAATCCCAGATATTCTTCTTTAACACTCCCCTCCCGATCTAAAGACACCTATCTAAAATTTTAGGCTTTCAACCTTCCTACCTCCTGACCAAATATTTGGGAGCCCCCTTCCTCTCCAAGGCCCTCCATAACCTTTGCTAGGAGGAAATTATTGACAAGTTGGAAGCCAAACTTAATAGCTGGACCCATTTATTTCTTTCTCTACCAGGTAGAGTCCTCCTATTCAAGGTCATCCTCTCGTCCCTCCCCCTATACCTCTTTTCAATCTCGGTTGATCTCATGAAATTTATCAAGAATATTTGGCTATTGAAACACAAGTTTTTGTTGGGGGGGAAATGAAGGAAAACAAATGGGTGTTTTTGGCTTGGGAAACTCTCTGTAAACCCAAGGATAAAGGAGCAATTGGCCTCAGGGAACCCCAAGAAATAAGAAAAGACATGTTGGAAAAAATATGGTGGGGATGGGTTAAATCCACCAATCCCCTATGGGAAAAAATCTAGAAAGATAAGTACGCTCCTCATACTTCTCAGTAAGACTTGATTATATCAGATGAAGATGTGTCAGGTTCCATGATCTGGAACAAATCCTAGTGCAACCGTACTCTAATGCAACGACAATGTTTTTGGGAAGTGCATAATGGTTGATCAACCCTCTTCTAGGGAAACACTTGGGACTAATTCCATGTCTTGGGAAACATGGATCAACTTTAGAGTCTTCATGAAACTATGGAAAGAGAAGGGTGGTTTCAGGTGCACCAATACTAGAAAAGCAGTCAGGATAGTACAAAACCCTTTGTACAAATATGGAAACCATTAAAGGAATGACCTATGTAGTGGATGGATCTTACAATAAATTTGGTTGAGAAGGTTTTGATAGAACATCAAATAGGTATTCGGGAAGGAGAAGACATCATAACATGGGGCAGGCTAGGGATGATAACTTTAGGGTGAAACATGCATATATATTAGTGATGGGATTAGGGGAGCATCAGAGTCTCCCTTTATGGGGTAAATTATGGAATACGTCCCTCTGGCCAAAAATATAAAACTTTATGTGGCCAGTGGTAATCATAAAGATCTTAACTTGGGATTTCTACCTCTGTAGAGAATTCATGGGCCCTTCAAGGTGTTTTCTATGTTCAGAAGCTGAGGAAACCATCAATCACTTGTTGTGTTCATGTAGGTTCACGACCCAACTATAGGAATGAGGAACATCACTTTTCAAGAAAATAGACTTAAGAAACCAAAATATCCCTCAAACTATAGAGTACTGGAGTAACAACCCTTTCACCAACCCTATTCTAAATAGAGCATGGGAAACCTTCCTAGGATTTCTCATGTGGAATGTTTGGAAAGAAAATAATAGGGGGATCTTTAAAGGAAAAGAACTTACCATTTACTAAGTATGGGAAACCATGAGTACCAATGTGAGGGAATCCATTTCCGTAATGCCATGGTCTCCCTAAGAC
>CBVK0100247692.1:0-15910 GCA_900067695.1 Picea abies
AATCCAACTACCTTCTGGAATTGAGGGATTCTTCCCTTATTTGCCTCAACAAACACAAAATTTGCTCAAAAAAGGGTAGCGCTCCCCCATAAGGGTGCACAAGGCGCTCAAACACTCCCCCAAAGAGGCTCAGGGAGTGCCAACACTCCCTGACAGTGAGTAGGGGAGCGCTCCTCTCCAAAATTTAGTTTTTGAGTGGTTTTTCCAATGGAAAAAGGCTTGTACTCCCTGTCAACTGATCTCTCTTCTTCCAAACTAGCCTTTGAGGTGTCTTAAGTGTCTTTGTGATGTTGTTAGAGGCATGACATATGCAAGATGACAGAATGATGTTTGTGACACTTGCAACACTTATAGTCAATATGCGACACTTGCGGACAAGATGTGACATTTACAACACTTGTAATGATGACACTTGTGACACTATCGAAGTGAATAATTTTAAGGTGTAACAACTGCCCCCTTCCACGCTTGTAGAGGCTTGAGTTAGATTTTGGCCATGCTGAAAAGGGTTTGTTAAAATAGCAGGTTGTTGCTGTGATAATAACTTTTGGGCCTTTGCAAGCCGAGGGCATTGGTTAGTTGGGTAGTCTTCCACACACAGATTACACGGATACCTCGACTTCCTTTTTTCGGTGTTGCCCCCGCCAGCATTATTAGTGGGTTTCTTATCCCCCTTACCCTTTTTATGTTGTTTTTTCTTTCCATCAGGCTATTGGGTGGCCTTCAGATTTGTCAATTTCACACTATGTACATCCAACGTTTTGGTAGGGGGAGAAACCAGAATAGTAGTCTGGTTGGTCGTTGTATGCTGGATAGAAAATTGATGTAATTGTTTCATTAGTTGTGCAACGGTCTTTGTTTGTTCTGAACCAACAATACCATCGGCATGTGGTCCAAATCACTATCTGGTTTTCTCAAGTATTGATCGTGGCACATCTGGAAAGATCTCGTATAGTAGAATAGATTGAGAATAGATTAGCTCAAGTTGTTGAGCTCTCATGATTGCATCTTCTTCCGAAAACACTCACGACATTGTGACATCTTTGGATAACTATGGGACCAAAGACTTAAGGAAACACTCTAGCAGGAATGCTAGTGGGACTGGTACCTTAATCAAACTCTTCTAGCGTCTCCATTCTCAGATGTGATCAGAGATATGGTCCGCCTTTGTCTGTTCAAAATTGGCCAGCAATTATGTGCCAGCATCGTATCGCACAGGTAATTGGAAATGGATTAGGAAATCCATTGCCAATTCGCCAAAGGAAGAGTATCTTGAGTGATCAAGCTCAATGTACCATTTCGTATCACTCCCAATGAGAGTACGTTGAAACAATCACAACTATACAAAATCATCTTTTAACGAATTAGATGAGCACCAAAGGTGAAAAGTAGTCACATGATCTCCTGGATCTTCATTAGTCTTGGCTTCGAACTTTGGTATGTTCGAAGGCAACTTCGTCAGCATAGGGAGCCAATGTGGATCATGAAAGATAGGGTCGTTCAACAACCTTGTTAAGTCTGGCAAATGCAAGGTTTCCAGGAAATGAAGTTTGGGTTGCTGGTGATAACCATGGAAAAAGGGGCCTGGAGTTTGACTGGCACCAGGTTTCTAGGAAAAGTTGGGTTGCTGGCTGGGGTTCTGGTAAAAACCATGGCCATGACTAGCATATGAATTTTGTGTTTGAGGAGACATCATCAGTTGATTCCCGAAATAGGACGTACATGGTTGGGCGTGCATTACATTCAGAGGACTTTGGGAAGGTTTTCCCCATGCTAATCCCATGGGCATATGTACTGCACCTTGCCCGAGGTTCCATTAGTTGTGAAAATAATTCCCCCAGATCGACATTCCTAATGAGGGAACTGATCCTTACCAATAATTCCAAGGAACTGATGCGGAAGAAGTTCCTGGGTTTTCCCGTTGTGCAGGAATAGTACCCTGCATAGGATTAGGTTGTCTATAACCGGGGTTTCCCCCAGTCGAGAAAGTAGCTGACAAGAAAGCATTGTTACCAAATGCACCAAACAAAGAAAATGGTGTCAAACCTACCATAATATTATAAGAAGGTGGTCCTTGACTCCCTGCTCCAGATGAACTATGGTGTGTGTTTGGCCTAGCGGATTGCTGGTGGGTACCGCCAAGTGAAGGGGACGAAGGAGGTATATGACCTCCCCAGTAAGGGAAAGCGTTAAAGGGGGCTGAAGTGCCTCCCATGGGTCCTTGCAGAGGAATGTTAGAGCTCCCTGCCCCCAGACCTAAAGTCTGTAAAGTGGAGTAGGATACTACAGGGCTTGTACCTGAGCTAGGAATCCTGTATGAGAACAAAAGGCTTGTCGCACTCTGTTTGAAAGGAGCAGTGGCTGCCGCGAAAGATGGGATCAGACCACTGCTCGAGGTAGAGGCAGTTGAGACCATGGTGGCTCAGACTGAAAACGGTGGGTTAGGAGGTGGAACACCCCCTGTGGTGACAACTGTAGTGGGAATAGAAGAATTCCTAGAAGAAGTGGCAGCATTTGTTTCCATTGTTGCGTGTGACACTGTCTAGTGCCCGTAAGGATAAATCTGTATGATGATGGGCACCGAAAGATCAATCTTTGGAGTTTCGGGTGGACCAAGAGATTCCGCTCCAAGGTATGAAATAGTTGGTTCCTCCGGATGTTGGTCGGGCATAATTTCCTGTGACCCGGTCACTTCAAAAGACCCTTGTTGGTCTATCTTTCACCTTGGTGGTGGGAGGGGTGGCCCCAGTGTAACCGGTGGTAGGCCAAGAAGACTTTGTGACCGATGGAGCTCGTGATCCTCCACTGTGTGAGAAGATCAAAGACACACTAGGGATTTCTATTCATTCAAAAACAACACACACTAGAAAAAAAAGGCCCTACAAGATAAAACAAGCAAACACTAAACTAGTTGGAAGAACAGTTACATCAACCAACACTAGAGCAACTTACTGGTGCAAGTGCAACTTGAACATGGAAGAACCCTATGGGTATACTCTGAAAAGTGTGGCCCGATGTCTGTCCTAGGTACCGTGGTATACCCCCACAGTCACCTGTGTATGTCTCTAAAAAAGATAGGCAACTAGGTTTCCAACACACGAATAGTTGTTCTCCACTACGATTGGTTCGGCTTTGGAGGGGTTATCTCCGCTACCTTTTCGCATGTGACCTCATGTTTAGCCCCTATGTTAGAGGGGGGTCCTAGATAACTTTCACCTATGTATGCCTCTAAAAAATATAGGCAACTGGATTTCTAGTGCACGAACAGTCACAGGGCGGGTACAGTCGAAAGTCAGGTAGACCACAATGAGCAGGGTATCGAGCCTGAAACCTATCAAGGGTATCGAAAGCAAGTGGTCTGGAAGACAGATGAGGACCTCGAATGGATTCAAGACCCACGAAGCTCCGTGGAAAATTCAATCGACGGAATCCCAAGACAAGCCCTCTATATGTGTTCTCCACTATGATTGGTCTGGCTTTGGAGGGGTTATCTCCGCCACCTTTCCGCATGTGACCTCATGTTTAACCCCTGTGTTAGAGGAGGGTCCCATATAAATTTCACGATACTGAACTTTTAACACTCCCTAGCACAAACTCTTATGTATGTTTTGCAGTCTTGAAGAGTTTCCTCTCCAACCTAAATCAAGGCTCTAGCCTAGACTAATTGATGGACCCTACAAGCATAAAGTCTAGTTGATTTTAATTAATCGTTAATTTTTTATTGCTTGTCTTAATTCAAAGGTTATGAAAGTGAAACTAATGATGTTTGAGAGACGAAAGAAAAGATAAACAAAAAGATGGAAACAAAATAACTTCTTCCTGACACAATTCTTAATCAACTTTTCAAACTAAATTTTTTTCTAAGTTCTTTGAACAACAAAATCAAAATAGGATTTTGCTCGACTACGAGCTACTTATTGTCCTAAGTAAACAACCAAGAACTTATGAAAGAAAAACTTTTCCTGGTTATTAATGCAAACCAACAACTACTTAACCAAACCAAGAAATAAAAGAGTTTTTTTTATTATTATTTAATGCTCACAAAGCAAAAAGGAAAAATGTCGACAAGTAAAGACCAATAAAACTTCTGGCCTAAGTGCAGATCGCAAAGAGTTACTGACAATAACACACAAAATGATAAAAAAAGACTCTCACACTTGTCTAAAACCCCTATGAAAAAAATTTTAATGAAAAAGAAAGTTATTGATGTGATCAGACCTAAGTTGTTGACTGCTATTATGAAGACCAAGACCCCTGAGAGGTATAACTCTTGACAAGGAAAATGATGATTGCGTCTCCTTAAACAAAAATTTTCTCAATAGGCACATTGTTGATGGTTCAACAACCAACATGTGCACGCAAGTTGTGTAAGGTCAGAGTGCGTGTACACACATCCAGACCTTATGCAGGCCGAGTGTACCACTGCAAATCTTCAAAAAATGAAAAGACATGCAATCAAGCACTAGCAAAAACTACTGGTATTGAGAACTAGAATCTCTTGAAGACTTAGAAACTTACTTTGATAGAAAAAGGAAACAATTCAAGGAAAATTTCATAGAAAAAAACCAATCTGAGGTGAAACCTAAGCTACAAACTACAAAAAACAGAGACTAGAATGAGTTCCAGAAAACGCCTGAGAAGGATCACTTCTGAAAAGGGAGAGGATGACTGCCTCTCTAATAAAAAAATTCTGAACATAGCCATGCTACTGTTACTTCATCAGCTAGCATGTCCATGCAGGCTATGTGAATATTGGGCACGTGTACACACATGCAGGCCTTATACAGGCCACGTGCACCGCTATGACTTCCTGAAAAGAAAATGCAGCCAGGAAAAGAAAGCAGGGAGTACTGGTATGGAAGACCAGAATTCCTACTAGCTCAGACTTTTGCAGAAACTCTAAAAACAAGTAATGAAACAATTTTTTTTTTTAAATACCCAAAAAAGGACTCCCAGAAACCCTTGAGTTCCCTAGTATGGTTGTCAATTCTGTTGTGGGTGGGAATCCCTCCTACGGACTTAGCATTTAAGGGCTCTAATCATGCATGTAGAAAATGCCCATTTCAAAGGCTTCTACTCTTTTCTATTCTCCCAACACAAAACCCCACATTCATGTAATACAAAGGTGAAAACAAGATTCAGTAACTCTACCTTGAGTCATTTGTTTGATGTCGATCCTTTTTCCTTCACTTGCTCTTTGATTGCAAGCCTCCTCCCAAAGTTGGCCTGCATTCACACATGAACAAACAAAAAGTTGCAAACATGCATTTCATATACTAATTGTTGGGTTAGTTGTGACAATATCATAAAATAAATATTCAACTTGGATACATGATATGGTGGGACGAGAAAATTATTCCTTTTCTATTAATCTTCACAAGAGTAAACTTACAATATGTGGTCGGCAATGCTCCTCGAAACAGGTCCTTGGCTCCTCTTCAACTCTCCTCCAACTGCTTTTCTTTATACTTCTCATTGCACAAGGATGGCTAAAGGTTGGGACAAGGGGAATGCTCAATTGGGTATAGTATCTTTACTATGATTTTCCTCCTTCAAATGGGACCCTTACCCCTTCTTTTATAGGCTAGAAGGAGCTAGGTATTTGGTCAAATGACCGTCCATGCATGGCCGGAAAGTTTAGTTAAGTTACCCAAAGCTGTGTGTCCCATCAACAACTTTCCTTTTTCATGCTTTTGTAGGTACACATGGGTTGTAGTGAGGTAGCTAGTGTGTACACTCATGCAGTAGCGGAGTAGGGCGCATGGGCCTTTAAAAAGGGTTTTTCTAAGAAGAGTTGTTCAGTACTGGCTTGGAATAGAAGTCATATGGGATGGCCTGATGTCAAGTAAGTATGTTTGGTGCAAATTAGGGTTATAACAACAGGGGCACAATGTTCCATCCCTATCTCAGAGAGGAACTACACACCCATCTCATGGGCACACCCAACTCATGGGCTCTCTCTTAGGTCGACTCACTTAGTCTGTGTCCTGGAGGATGTCTCACTCAACTGTAATCATCAACACTCCCTCTCAGCTAGGGAGGCATTCTCCACCAGGCCAAGTCTCTCATGGAAGTACTCGAACTTCATCTTGGTTTTAGTCATCAACACTCCCTCTTAGCTAGGGAGGAAATCTTCACCAAGCCAGGTCTTTCACAGAAGTACTCGAACTTCTTTTTGGTAATATATCTACAATTTTCTCATGTGTAGGAAGGTATTGCACGTGTATTGATTTCCTTTACACCATGTCTCTAATATAATGATATTTTATCTCAATGTGTTTTGATGAAACACAGGGTTCTCAAAGAGCTTCACATAGCTTTGGTTATAATAATAGGTATCATATCATGATCAAATAAATTTTTTAGAAACTTGCGAAGCCAAATTGCTTCGCGGACTGCCACACTCAATGCTATATACTCTGCTTCTATGGTACTCAAGGCCATGAAGCTTTGTTTTCTACTGCACCCGAAAACCATGGAAAACCCCAAGGTAAGACAACAACCTGATGTGCTCTTCTAGTCTAGTGTACTCTTTGCCCAATCTATATCGACATATCCCTACAAAATCAAGTCTACACTGGAGGCATATCTCAGGCCATATCCAACTATGCCTCATATATATCTCAATACATGTTTCACTACTATCTAGTGAGTTTTTCTCAACTGACTCATGAATTGACTAATGTACATTCACTGCATAGCATAAATCAGGTATGGTGTTAACCAGATACATGAATGATCCAATCAGTTGTGGATCAATCTCGTCTAAATCATCATCATTCATTTTCTTCAAATCCATCACCATCAGTGTAGGCATGGATTTGCATTCTGTCATACTGAACTTATTTAATATCCCCACTATATATTTTCCTTGAATCAGGAAAATCTCATCGGCCCTATGTCATACTTCTTGTCCCAATAAGTAGTGCATCATACTCAGATCCTTCATCTTGAAATTAGAAGTCAAATCTTGTTTGTATCCAACAACAAGGTTTTATGAATAATTCACCAAAATCAGCCTCTCGTCACCAACACTGTAATAATATAGGTTTGGATCAACAACACTCTTGTTGAAACCCAAACTCATCAATAATCCATCCATCTGATGTATTTTCCAACTCATGGATGGTAGTATGGATGGAAGTGTATCAGGCTTACTCGATCAAGCGTCTCATCATAGAAAACTGCCTCTGTTTGTGAGAATCCTCTGGCTACAGATCTCGCTTTATATTTCTCGACACGTCCATCGGCTCCATGCTTGATCTTATAGATCCACTTGGAAGTCACCACAGACTTCCCTTCTGGTCTCTGAACAATATCTCATACATCATTCTTTAAGATATGTTGGTATTCTTATGTCATGGCATCTTTCCATACTTGTTCACCTATCGCTTCTCCATGACAAGAAGGCTCAGAATCAATCAAGTGGATCATGACTGAAGGGCAGATAGAAAATATATTTTTCTTTCTCGAGATGTGCCTTGAGGGGATTGTATGTTCCTCTGCCTCTTACAGAGTTTGTCAAGCCTAGTAAGGCCTTTTATGCCCTATTGCAATATCTCTGGGCATATCAACTGGAGCAACTAGATCGGCTGGAATAATATATGTCTTCCTCTGAACAATTGAAGGGGGAGAAGGTATTATCTCACTGTTAATATCCATCTGAGATTATCCGGATATTTTACATGATATATCTTCTTCAAAGGAAACATCTCTGCTTGTTTCAATCTATCTTTGACCAGGGATGCAGATCTGATATGTCTTTGAAGATTCATTGTTATCTCATAAATGTATCCTTTCTCCCTGAAGGGTCTAGCTTGGACCCCTTCTCTATGGGTACATGAAAATACATTGGGCACCCAAATATATTGAAGTGTTCAATCTCGGTCTTCATTTCGGTGAAGGCTTCTTCGAGAGTTATGTTTCTTCAAAATCTAGTGAAATGCCTATTCTAAACATATACTGTGTCATGCATGCTTATGCCCACATAATCATAGCAAGATTATGATCATGCATTATTGCATTGGTTGCCTCAATGATGGTTATTTTCTTCCTCCTCAAATAGTTTTGACTCCCTCTGAAGTCTGAAGTATAACCATCTTCCTTTTTTGTTAACCTTCCTGGAACAAGAAAACAAACGAAAGGAAATAAGACAAAAATATCTCCTAAAGGAGAATAATGAGTACATATCTAGAATCAAAACAATTTAAGGATTGTTTTCATAGCTCAACACCTACTTGTAATGTATCAAACTTTGGAAATGTATGTTAGAGGCATGATAATTAAAAAAATCAAACCTGGAGTCTTTAATTCCAGTGTGTTGTTCTTCTGAATACACTGGGAGACTTCTAGATTTATGAATTAAGCAAAGGTTCCTTCCTCCTGCAAGTACCCTCATGATAATGATACACATAATATATACAAGTGCATACTTGAGGATGCCTATATGTTTATGGCATCATCTCCTTGAAGTCTTGGTTTCCAAGAATTGAGTTTGCTTGATCCACCAAGCTTGGCTTCCATCATGATTCTATTCATCATATTTTTAGATTCTTCACCAACCTTGTCAACTGGGCTAGAAAACCTAACGGCTAGGCTAGGCTAGAAATGTTATGTTTTTTTGGACTTATAACTGCCAAAAATAAGAATTTGAAATATAGGAGAACACTAGTGAGCTTAAGAGATCCTTCAATGAGTTACATAAACCCTAATTCTAAAATTTATGTAGAAATTAGTGAAACCCTAGAAACCCTAGGGCCAAAAAGTAAAAATGCTCGGAAATGCAATCTAAATCTTGTTGGAGGTGCATTGGAGGAGGTCTTACACGCCCATACACTTTTTATCCCCAACTTCCAAGTGACAAGTTTTGAAACTCCTCAGAAAGGTAGGCCATACAGATTTCCTGGAAACACTAGGAGGGTCATACGGTTTTGCAGAAGAGAGAGGATGACTGGAATTTTCTTGTGCAATGGATTCTTCCAGACCTATGCTCTGATACCATGTTGATTTTTCAATAATATAGGTTTAATAATGAAGTTAATTCCTTTTTTATCATTTTTCTTAAACCGTAAACAATTTTTTGTAGCAACCAAGATCACAAGAAGAAACACCATGCACAAGTACACAAGAAGTATCCTAGGAAACCCTTCTCAACAAGGGAAGAAAATCCAGCCAATCATTTTCTATATTATTCAAGAGAAATACCTTCACAACCATAAATACCTAGCACATAAAAGGGTGCTCACAAACCCTATAAGACTAGTGCCCAAGAGAGGTTTACATTTTTCCCAAGAACAAGTGTTTGCTGACATTTCCAAACTCACACTTGTGATATTATTCCTCAATGAGGAATTTACCTTTATTTATATTAGACTGAACCTATCAACAATAGTGTCTATTGTCACAACAGGTCCAACCGCAATACCTCATAATATATTTAATAATTACCATATTAATTATCTTTTACATTAATTATCTTTCACTTTATGGTGGGGCCGACCTGTACCCTTTACATCACAAATAGGGTTATAGGTAAGTCTGACTCTTGTACAATATATCAAGGGATCTCATACACCCACTAGTTCTCAACCACTAGGGGAACATCCATTTGTTCTCAACCACATGGATTTCCACATCTCTATCTCACTATGTCTCATGGAAGAACCACACTCACTAGTGCTCAACCACTAGGATCACGTTCACATGTGCTCATCCATAGGCACGTCCAACTCAATAGATATCTTTCTCACTGTGTTACACAAGAAAATCATTTGTAGTATCACATCATCTTAACTCTCTTCACAGAGGAGGCCAATACATCATTACCACTAGGATCACATTCACCTGTGCTCAACCACAGGCATGTCCAACTTAGTAGATCTCTTTCTCACCATGTTACACAGGAGAATCATCTGGAGTATCACATCATCTCAACTCTCTGCACAGAGGAGTCCAATACATCATTTCATCTCTATCTCAGAACAATACACCCAAATCATGGGCTTCCCCACACAGGGGCACACAACATTCAATATTTATCTCAGAGAGGAACCACATACCCATCTCATGGGATTCCCTACACAAGGGCACACAACATTCCATCTCTGTCTCAGAGAGGAACCACACATCCAGCTCATGGGATTCACCACCTCACACAGGGGCACAACTTTCCATCTCTGTCTTAGAGAATAACCACACACCCATCTCATTGGAACACCCAACTCATGGGATCTCTCTCGGAACGACTCACTCAATCTGTGTCCTGGAGGATGTCTCATGCAATTGTAATCATCAACATGACTCAAGGAAGACACCAAATCAAGAGAAAGATATGTCAAATATACAATGCTTGAACAGTCGAAAATATGGTCAGTACAAGAATCATTGTCCTGAGTTAAAGAAAAGGAAGGAAACACATGAAGCATCAATTGTCAAAGAAAGGGAACCCCCAAAGAAGGCCAAGTAGGATAAAACAGATTTTTTCTTCTAAAAACAAGGTAACACTATTCTTCATAGTTATTGTACATACCATGTTTACATAGTTTTTGTACATATCTTGCATATTTATTTCTTAGAAGATAAGATGTGTTATCACTCCAAGAGTCACTCCCAAACTGTAAATGAGAGTAATCTCAGTAATATATAAATTTAAATGGATTAAAATAGTTTGAATAGGTGGATCAACAAGAAAAGAGTAAAAGGGAGGACATTAGACTGCTGCAACTACATTCCATTGGGCATGGAGTCATAACATTCTGCAGATCACAGGCAATCAGGTTGCCTATCATACGAAAAGCTTATGAAAATATGGATAGAAGAATAGAAGGTAAACAAAGAGAAGAATATCCACATAACAAAGATCCTTTCTATAATATATATTAAAGAGTGCTTGAACAATAATCTATTATTAACAAGCAATTACCACAAAATTTCCTTTGCAGCTCATGAATTCATTAACCAAAGGCATCTTTTGATCTTCAAAATCTATAAATATTAATCAAGAAAGATGATAAGAAAGAATGGAAACAAGATAAAAACAGTCGGGTATCACAACTTTCATGAATCTCTAATGGCAGAAATGCCTACAATACATTCCCTCAGGCTTACAAATGAGCAACTCAATTGCTCCTCTAGATCTCTCCTCTCTTGGATCATGAATCCAAACCCTCTCCAAGAGCTCTCTCCTTCATTACATAGAAACATAACATACAAATATCCTTAGGAGGTCGAATCCCATCTCTTTCATTGGATTCTAAGCCTTGGATATAGGTGGCAACAATCAAAGAGACAAAATCCAACAAACTGCTAATTTTCAGGAAATTGTTGGAAGTCTTTAATGAATTGTTTCCAACTCACTACATGAGGTCTTAATGGAGCTAAGACTTAGGTGCAGGTGTCCCTTGACATCTAACTGATCCATGAGAAGTCATTCGAACCCTCCTTGACTGCTGGAAACCTCCCAACAAGGAAAATATCCAATCAGTTATGAAAAATAGAGAATTGGCAACACATTCCGTAGCGCAATGGTGTTTTAATTCTTTCTCTCAATTTACAAACTGGGCCAGGCTGAAATTTGGTCAGCAATTCAACAAGGATATCGTCTTCCTCCAAAAAATATTTCATAGAAACCCACTTCGTAGTTTGGGTTTTATGATCAAATTTGTAACAGTAACTGCTACAGGAAATTTCGTAGCGCCACTATAAAATAGTTATGCACATTCCGTAGCGCCCTTTGTGTGTCTGGCTAGGTGATTCCATAACCCATTTTCTGTGTTTAATATCTCTCTAACCATAACACTTTTTGAAAAAATGAGAGAGGTTTTTTTTATTTGGTATGTGATGAACAAAAACCTCAAGTTTTCAAAAATACCTTCTCATTTGTTCATAATCCAAGTTTTATGTTAGGCACTCAAAAAATGCAGAAGCGCAGCATGCTCTCAGCAGAAACGTAGCATGGTCATTGAGATGGTTTTTGGAGGCCTTCCCAGGGGATTTTTTGGCTGCAAGATATGTGGTTGGAAAGCTTATGATGTCTGCTGCACAATGGAATCATCAAGAACTACAAACACCTTCTCAAAACCCCTGAAAAACTGACTTGAAGTCAAGCTGTCAAAAAGTACGAGAACCCTCTTATAGCAATTGTGTTTTGGGAAATTATCTCAATTCATAATACAATCTTATGTGTTAACATCTTGCTCCACAGGGGATGTCATGATCCCTATGAGATGCCAAGAACATGCAGTTTCAATAGCCTTACACTCCTTCAACTTTGTCCAAAAAATCTGCATGCCCGAGAGCACCTTTGCTCTTTATTTGAAACTGAAAACTAACTGCAAACAAAATGCTCGAGAACCGAGATTTATTGTTCCTACTCCTACCTAATGAACTTCTTCCTCTATATTAGGTAAAATCATGCTTCCAATGAAGCCATATAAGACACTGATTAACTGATAAAATTCTTGATATGGATCTGAAAAATAGAGGAATCACGCCTTCTCAAAACCCCTGAAAAACTGACTTGAAGTCAAGCTGTCAAAAAGTATGGAAACCCTCCTATAGAAAATGTGTTTTGGGAAATTATCTCAATTCATAATACAATATTTTGTGTTAACATTTGGCTCCATAGGGGATGGCATGATCCTTGTGAGATGCCAAGAACATGCAGTTTCAATATCCTTACACTCCTTCAACTCTGTCTAGGAAATCTGCATGCCCGAGAGCACCTTTGCTCTTTATTTGAAACTGAAAACTAACTGCAAACAAGATTCTCAAGAACCAAGATTTATTCTTCCTAATCCTACCTAATTAAATTCTTCCTCTATATTAGGTAAAATTATGCTTCCAATGAAGCCATATAAGACATTGATTAATTGATAAAATTCTTGATATGGATCTGAAAAATAGAGGAATCCATGGAATATAGAAATGCAATTTGAAAAGATAATAGAACCAACCTTCATTCGACAAGAATGTGTTGACATCTATGTTGCTCAAATACTTCAGATAGTTGGAAATAGGGTCATAAAATCCACAAATAAATACCTCTTTCTGTTGTTTAAGCTGAAGATCAAAAGGTCTTTGTATATCCTCTTTCTGATAATGGCTGCTACCTTCAACTATTTGCAAATCTGAACATGATTGCGGGATGATTCCACTACTAATCATAGATATTTTGATGTTTGTTGTAGATTCAAATTCAAGAATGATGGATATCAGTGATAAAGGAAAGATCAGTTGCCTCTGAAGCTCCTGGGATACTGAATGCATATCAACAACTTCTTTATCAAAATTTGAGGCATCCTCAATATCATAGTCAAAACTATAAGCGACACTTGAATCAAGGACAAACGTGTCTACAATATGACTATCACCAACATCCTCACAATCAGATTGAATACTAACTGAATGATGGATGTGGATTCAGATTCTTTACAACAGTTATCAAAAATAATATCAACCGGGTAAATATTCTCGTAATATGAATTGAAAACCATGTGAAAATCCTTCAAATAATGGATACTAGCAGCAGGAAGGGATTGAAACCATTCACGAGCATTTTCTTCTAAAGAAAATTTGAAAATCTTGATCAAGAAATCCTCGTGAAAAAAACCATGTTCAAGCATGCATTTATGAAAATTCAATAAGTGCTCACTAGGATGATCATGCTTGCTTCCTATGAATCTCGGAAGATAATTGTCCCACTCAGTTATAATCAACACTGGATGTGGAAAACTGACTATATTTGAGAAGTCACAGAAAGCATATCTCCAAGCCAAGATAACTTCCATTGCTATTGTTGTCCTGTATCAGTGAAGTTGCGAACAGTTTCTTCCTTCATGGAGTGGAGTCGCCAGGTGAATGATGTAGTCTATGATATGTGACCAACCCTTTTTCACCATCGAAAGATGGATCTGATCAATGTCGTTCTCCCATGGAAGATTTCTTCACTTCCGTCCCTGACAACGATGCCAAAAATGTTATCACTTCAAGAGTCACTCCGAGACTGCAAATGAGAGTAAGCTTGGTAACATAGAAATTCAAATGGATTAAAATAGTTTGGATATGTGGATCAACAAGAAAAGAGTAAAAGGGAGGACATCACATTACTGCAAATACATTCCATTGGGCATAGAGTCATAACATTCTACAGATCACAAGAAATCAGGATACCTACCAGACGAAAAGCTTATACAAATATGGATAGAAGAATAGAAAGTAAACAAAGAGAAGAATATCCACATAAAAGAGATCCTTTCTGTAATATATATTAAAGAGTGCTTTAACAATAATATATTATTAACAACCAATTACCACAAATCCTTTGCAACTCATGAATTCATTAACCAAAGGCATCTTTTGATCTTCAAAATCTATAAATANNNNGATCTTCAAAATCTATAAATATTACTCAAGCAAGATGATAAGAAAGAATGGAAACAAGATAAAAAAAGTCGAGTATCACAACTTTCATGAATCTCTAATGGCATAAATGCCTACAATACATGCTCTCAGGCTTACAAATGAGCAACTCAACTGCTCCTCTAGATCTCTCCTCTCTTGGATCATGAATCCAACCCATTTCCAAGAGATGTCTCCTTCATTAAATAGAAAAATAGCATCCAAATCTCCTTAGGAGGTCGAATCCGATCTATTTCATTGGATTCTAATCCTTGGAGATAGGTGGCAACAATCAAAGAGACAAAAATCCAACAAATAGGGATCCATAAATCATTGGCAGCCTTTGATCCTCAAATATGAAATATATTCAAATAAGAAGATATATAAAACAAAATAATTACAATTTGAAATTACATCTCTCATGATTCTCCAATAGTAGTACTTATTACAATCATAAAATGCCCTCGGGCTTACAAATGAATACACACAGGGAAACTGCATGCTCCCACTCTCTCTAGCCTCTCTTGGCTCATGAATACAACCCCCTCTCCAAGAGATCCCTCCTTCATTAAATATAAAAAGCATAAAAATATCCTTAGGAGGTAGAATCCCATCTCTTTCATTAGATTCTAGGCCTTGGAGATAGGTGGCAATAGACAAAAGAGACCAAAATCCAACAAACTGCTAATTTTCAAGAAATTGTTGGAAGTCTTTAATGAATTGTTTCCAACTCACTACATGAGGTATTAATGGATATAAGACTTAGGTGAAGGTGTCCATTGACATCTAACTGATCCATGAGAAGTCATTCAAACCCTCCTTGACAACTGGAAACCTCCCAACAAGGCGAATATCCAATCAACTATGAAAAACAGAGAATTGACAACACATTCCATAGCGCACTGGTGTTTTAATTGTTTCTCTCAATTTACAAACTGGGTTAGCCTGGAATTTGGCCATCAAGTCAACAAGGATATCATCTTCCTCCAAAAAAATTTCAGAGAAACCCACTTCGTATTTTTGGTTTTATGATCAAATTAGTAACAGTAACCGCTACAGGAAATTTCGTAGCGCCATTGTAAAACAGTTCTGCACATTCCGTAGCACCCTTTGTGTCTGGCTAGGTGATTTTGTAGCGCATTTTCTATGTTTAATATCTCTCTAACCATAAAAAGTTTTACAAAACTGAGAGAATTTTTTGTTTTTTGGTATGTGATGAACAAAAACCTCCTCTAGTTTTCAAAAATACCTTTTCATTTGTTCATAATCCAAGTTTTAAGTTAGTCACTCAAAAATTGCAGAAGCCCATCATGGTCTTTGAGAGGGTTTTTGGAGGCCTTCCCAGAGGATTTTTGGGCTGAAAGAGATATGGTTGGAAATATTATAATGTTTCCTACACAATGGAATCATCAAGAACTGTAAATGCCTTCTCAAAACCCCTGAAAACTGACTTGAAGTCAAGCTGTCAAAAGGTACAGGAACCCTCCTATAGCAATTGTATTTTGGGAAATTA
>CBVK0100247693.1:0-15909 GCA_900067695.1 Picea abies
TTGATGTACATAGTTGATGTACATGGTATGGTGATGGTTTTGGTATCCATGTGAGTGTATATGGTTATAGTTGGTTGATGATGGTATATCAGTTTCAGTGACAGTGATAGTGACAGTGACAGTGATGGTGATAGAGATAGTGGAAGTTATAGGTTGAAGTGACAATAGAAGTGACAATGACAGTGACAAGTTGTTGTATTGGTGAAATTGGCAGTTATACATTAATCAATGGTAGTGATGGTTTGAGTCTACACTTATATTTCAAGGTAGTAGGACGAGGAAAGGAAATGGGGTTGTAGCCTCCTTCCAATTGGTGCCAGAGAACTCGGGGAGTTGGAACTTCCTTCAGGTTGGAGCCTGTAAATCAGGGGGTTGTATCTTTCTTCAGGTTGGTGCTAGAGAGCACAGGGAGTTGTATCTTTCTTTACGTTGAAGCCTATAAACTATGGGGTCGTAGCCTCCTTTTAGTTGTAGCTGGAGAATTAAGGGAGTTGTAGCTTCCTTTAGGTTGGTGCCTATAAATAAGGGGGTTGGTTCCTCCTTTCAGTTGGTGCTAGAGAATTGGGAAGTTGGTGCTTCCTATGAATGTATTCTTGATATATATAAGAAATCATTTCGTGGTTTTCTCCCTTTTGGGTTTCCACGTAAATTATGGTGTATTGTGTATCTGTGGTTGTTTATTATGCACTGATGAATGATATTTTTTTATGATGCAATGATATATTGAATGCATAAGTGATAAACTATTGAATATTGTTGATAATGTTGAATTTTATATATACTGTGAATGAAAGTGGTAAAAATTGCTCATATTGATTCACCCTCCTCCCTCTCAGTATTCCAAAAATAAGGAAACTAAACATTAACCACACTTGAATTGAAATTAACCCTTCTATAAAATTTGGAATTACGACAAGTTAAGAAACAAAACAACTACAAAATTAAATGAACATAATTGAAATGCTAAACCCTATTCTTAATATTATAGGAAGTACCTGAATAAGGAGGGGCCCTTCCCCCTTAAAAAAGGCACTGGTCTACAAAATCAAAATCACATGAACATCAACACATCAACATGCGAGTAAGAGAAGAATGGAAATTATATTGTAGAAGTCTGAAATTTACAATAACAAAGGAATGTTATTGCCATAATAATTCCCCTCAAGCTCAAGGGAGCTGGGGTGTTTATATAATACAATTGATGTCTAAAATAAAACAAAAGGAAAGATGGAAAACCATGAGAATCGGGTTGTTCATTCATTTACATTGATATTGTCAAATTTTGGTAAAGATTGAGCATGTGCTGACTTAGATCAGTTGAGCGACAATTGGTAAGAAAACCAATTTCTCTTTTGGTTGTCCACTTGCCTCCTATCACCTTCCTATGTGAGGAATGTTCCTTGACTGTCAAATGTAATGTTTATTGATGTGTTTGCGGACTTTGTACTAAAGGTTGCAACAACTACATTGTACTCAGAGTTGCAAAAACAATATCATACTCGGAGTCACAACAATGGAGAGGAATTGCAACTACTGTAAGGAGTTGCAATGACTATAAGGAGATGCAACTACTATAAAGAAACCACTATCATTGCTTTTGTATAGAAGTGTTAATGCACAAAAGTAACAAGTTCCTTAAGAAATATGTAAGAATAACATAAAAATGGCATATGGGGAAAGATTCATACATTGATGAAAAGTGAGGTAAAAGTGGATAAGGAAGGTATCAAAAAGGAAATGATCAGTGGAAAATGGTAAGGAAAAAGGTATTAGATGGGTGCTTAAAGTATGCCAATTTAGACACCTGTCAGTATGTACTATTAAAAAATGTCATCTCAAAGAATTTACAATGTTTGTTTTAAGATTAATAATAATATGAAAACAATTCAACATCTCATCTTTAATATAATTGGTTTTTTCAAAATAAAATTTCAATCATAAAATAAATAAATTTATTTCAATTCATACAAAAACATAAAATCAATTTAATCCAAAAACATTTTAAATTATTAAATTATTGAGAAGTTTGAAAATATTATTGTTATTATCTTTTTATGATTAATAAATATAAACTTAAGATGGATATATTTAAGTGTAATTTTATATCAACAATTAAAAAAATCAAAATTAAAGAATAACTAACTTTCAAGTAATATTTTCTTTACTTAGCATCTTTAAATGGAATTATTATAATTTTTTATATCAATTTTAACAATTATGTTTATAATAAATACATCCATTTTTATTTTATCACCTTCATGTTTTTTTTATAAGTGTAAAGGTAGATTAATGATATAAAATATGAATAATAAATGATGAATAAATGGTAAGGAGAATAAACCATGCATATTTTTATATCAATTTCAATAATTTTGATTATAATAAATATATTTTTTTTTCTTCATATCTTTTTTTATAAATGCAAGAAAAAATTAATAAGTGATGTATGGTAGTTTAGTTTCTGCCAAGTAATGAACTAAGCAACCATGTTGGACACATCTCTTTATTCACAAATTAAGTTATTTGAGAATTGTTTTTCCCTTTTCATAACTATTACCAAATTCAATGCATGCAATGAGGTCAATCGCAAGGTTTCTCAAATGGTTGCTTACTTCTATTTCATTATATCCAATACACTTTCTAAGAATTTCCTCAAAATAATCGAACATTTTTATTATGTGATCCACAATATATTTCACATACCCCTACATATATCAATGAAGGTTCACCGATAAACAATTTAGTGTGTATAGAAATTGGAGAGAACATTCATTTAACAATGTTAATTACAAGCAAGGGTGCATGCATCACCTTAAGTTTGTCAATGTGGAAAGTTAGGGCTACCATGCGGTGTTGGTGAGTCCATGCCTCTATCTTGGCCACTCGCAGTCCTTTGCTAAGGAAATAATTGTTTCCTTTCTATTGTAAATGAGACTTTCCATAGCTAGAGCTATGCTTGGATGATGATATCTATTTTACTAGTTCTGGTTGGAATACAGTCAGTCATGGCTCCACACCCCATCACAATATGAATTGCCTCCCTGCACAAATTCTAACATTTTATCTTGTGCCTGAATAAAAGTAATAGGCACATGATCTAAATAACTCGTTTTGTTCTTTCCATTTGCATATGTACTGCATCCAACACAAATAAGGATAACAAAATTAACTCTCAGTGTAGACAATTTATCTTTGTTGTACGACATGATTTACGAATAACTTGTGGATATATGTATTGAAATCTTATCCATTTTTAGTGTTCAATCATAGGGCACAAAATTCAACAGGGAAATGCAGTAAATAATCATCTATCAAGATAAATGAAGAGTTCTTCATTGCGAGCACTAAAATAGATAAGTTGGCTAATGTCGATTAAAAAATCCATCAAACTAAACCCTAGGCTAGTAGTGACAACAAGGTGACACAAAGGAAGACTTTGCAAGCCCCAGGTGAGTAGTTTATTTTAATGTTGTAAAACAAAAATCAAAGCATTGAAAAAAACATCAATCATTAACCTGTACTCATTTTTTTTTAGATTAAAGAGCCTCTTAAATTTACAATGTCACCTCTATAAGAAGAGGTTCAATTCATCTGCCAATGACAATACAAAAAAATCATTTAATTTCTTTTTAAATACAAAAATTCAAGATAGCAATGTTAAACATTGAAAAACACCATAAATTTATGGTCAACATATTAACTAATATACAATCAACTTGCAAACTCATTGCTATAATTCCCTTTACCAAAACTAATTAAAAAAATATAAAAATATAAAAACAATAAATAATAAAATATGAAATATAATTCCAAAAAATATAAAAATATGAAAATAATAAATAATAAAATATGAAAATAATAAATAATAAATAAACATAAAATAAATATATTCCTTAATCTAATACAAATGATTTTCCCTTTCCTAATGACGTCATACCCCTTACCCAATGATGTTATCCACTTGCCATGTGTATATGTGGAAAGGGGGAAAGTAACAAGTGACTCAACAATCACCACCACACTACTGATTAACATAAGTTGAGGACTCCTAAGAATGCCATACCAATTGATATACGATTTTCATTTAACTAATCATCCCTCAACGATAAAATTCTATAGAATATAACATGTGTAATTAATTTAATATAAAATATATGACCATAAATCTATCTAGTTCCTCTAGGAAATTACAAAAGTTAAAAAAATTAACATAACTTGAGAAGTAGGGAGACAAAGATGTGAGGACTCCTAAGAATGCCATACCAATTGATATACGATTTTCATTTAACTAATCATCCCTCAACTATAAAATTCTATAGAATATAACATGTGTAATTAATTTAATATAAAATATAACATTCACAATGTGATAAAAGATTCTTTTATAAGTCAAAATAAAAATATGTCGCAGTACACTTAAATTGGCATAATGTTAGTGATATACTTTAGAGGGATCCAGATAAGCATAATAACCTTCCAACAGGAATAACAAAAGATGGAGAATGAATGTCAAATCAACATCAGTTATTGTATATAATTTGTTGGATTAGTTTGAGGAGAAAAGCATGAGAATCAAATTAATGTAAATTCAAATTATTATTATATTTATACCGCATTGAAAGATATATGGAAGACCATCTTTAAAATATATCAAGAACTATATAAATGGTTAGTGATGCTTTTTTTTCATATGCTCGTGTAACATTTATGAGGCTATTGAAATGACAATTCACTATCTTAATTCATAAACAATTGTGTATTTGGATTACATTCTTATGTTCAACAACACTTGGGAAATTGTGTATTTGGATTACATTCTTATGTTCAACAACACTTGGGAGGAGTTGTTCATCTTTTACCAAATATTTTACAACATTACATAGAAAGAATATATTAATCAATAAAAAGAAGTGCACACTATACAAAAGTGCACATTTTAGTAATAAGAACTTGTATATCTATATTAAGTAAAGTTTCAGAGAAATTAGGGTTTGATTCTTGATCCTTGGAAATCCAGTGACGACCTGGGGATCTCGGGCCTATTAGCTTTGGAATGGAACAGGTATACGAGAGCGCTTTGTGGGGTGGGAATCCACCTCTGTTCGGATGAGGATAGTCTACTCTCGATGGGCGGAGATCAGTCAGGCTCACTTAAGACAACAAATGTCTATAATGTTGTAGCAAATAGGTTGTGGCCCCAACAAATTCTGAGTTGGCGCCTCCAGATCTTGACATGGGACTTGGCATTCAAGATTAAAATTTTCATGTGGCTAGTTATCGAAGGAAAGACTCTAACTTGGGACACCCTTCAACGAACGGGGTGGTATGGCCCAGGACGTTGCTCTTTATGTAACTTAGAAACATAATCTATCTCTCATTTGTTTGTGGATTGCCGGTTTTCCCACACCCTTTGGAGGGAGTTACTTGACCACTATAAAATCACCACCCCTTGGGAAGGCCGATCCGTTAGCAACTGTATGGAGGAGTGGATAAAGAAGGAAAATGTATATAAAACATTCCCGATTATAGCATGTTGGAACCTCTGTCTAGAAAGAAACATGTACATTTTTTAGTCATCGACGCCAACTTTAAAGAGGGTCAATATTCTTGTTAAAATCATGGTGGACAGTTCATGCAAAGCGAACATAAATCGGACACAACACAGGATAACGAAGACACCCGAGATTAATATGGATTCAATCTGTTGGTTTGATGGAGCTTCACAGGAGGATGGTCTCCTTAGCGGAGCAGGGGGTATTATAAAAAATTCAGGTAACACTACAGTCATATGGGCTCTAAATTGTGGCCGAGGCACTAATACCAGGGTGGAGCCCCTGGGACTATGGACCTCCTTATTATTAACTCAGAGATTAAACTTTTCGCAGATACATGTTTTAGGAGACTCAAAGGTCATTCTTGACTGGACCACCCATTCTTGCAACATAAATGTGGCTAATTTATGGGGATGGAGGAAGAAGATTCGTGAATTTATTCAGTTTTTCTCTATTATAAAATTTGATCATATTTTTAGGGAGGAAAATACGGAGGCTGATTCACAATCAAAACTTGCGCTTCATGTCCCTGAGGGGAATCTCTTCTTCATCATTTGGCAGGATGCCTAGGAGAGACCCCCCCCCCGTGCACTCTTTGGCTATATAATTGACCGTTAGCAGCATCCAATACATTCTCTTTTTATGGTTTTAGCAGTCATTCTCTTACTCTGGCTAGTAATTGGAGGTGATGGGCCTGGGCCTTCTAGATAGGAGGTTTTTATATATATGTAATTACGTAATCAGATCTGGGACATAATATTTTTGTAACTTAACTCTGGATATGCTTTTCAGGTATTTTGGATGACAAGTAATTTCATGTAATTTCTGAGAACCACATATATAAAAAATATGGAGAAATTTTCTATTGGAAAAAAAAAGGGTGGGGTAGGGGAATAATAGAGTAAAACATATTATGTTTTACTCTATTATTCCTCATATATATGAGGGTGAGGGTGAGGGTGGGGGTGGGGGAATAATAGATTAAAACATATTATGTTTTACTCTATTATTCCTCATATATATGAGGGTGACGGTGGGGGTGGGGCAAATATATGAGAAATGTGTAATGTGTAACCCTCAGGTGGGGTGGGAAAAATATATGAGAAATGTGTATTGTGTAACACTTATATATGAGGGTGGGGGGTGAGAGAATAATAAAGTAAAACATATTATGTTTTACTCTATTATTCCTCATATATATGAGGGTGGAGGTGTGGCAAATATATGAGAAATGTGTAACACATTTCTCATATATTTTACTCCTGCATATATAGATGGAAGTGCACATTTTAACAATACAAAATTGCATATATAGATGGACTAAGAATTGGTCTAGTGATTATTTTAGTATATTATATAGAGAGTATATACTAGTCAATATAAAGAAGTGTACATTTGAGAAATAAAAACTTCCATATATTATATTCCATGTGAACTAAGATGGATTAAGCATTAATCTAGTGATTATTTTAGTAATAATCAATTGGTCATCAGGAAATAGCAACCATGACCTATAAAGTTTCATAGAAATAGATAATTACTTGCAAAAAAAAATGCATTCACATTTCCCATGTCACACATCCATTCAATGCATTTAATCATGACCACATCAATTTCAATGAAGACATTGTGCAGTATGAAAAATTCAGTAAGATCAAATGTTAGAGTATTTATTGATATTGTTCTTGTATTTGTTGACATTCAATAAGCCTTCGAGATAGAATTGGATTATTTTGGCCATGCCATGAGTACGATCTTGATGAATTACTAAAGACTTGTTGTATACTACTCTAAGAATTTTCCATACGTAGTTTTGAATTAGTCTAATTATGATTGTAAGATATATGTGTTAGAGGAAGATATATAGTGTTGGAGGTCCATTATTTTCTTAAACAAATAGGTGATCATGTGCAATGACCATAAATCTATCTAGTTCCTCTAGGAAATTACAAAAGTTAAAAAAANNTGACCATAAATCTATCTAGTTCCTCTAGGAAATTACAAAAGTTAAAAAAAAATGACATTGTTAACATACCTAAAATAGTTCCAGTGGTGGCAAGTGTGGGGGGTGATCTTTGGACACAAAGGAAAATATAAAATTACTTATGCTTGGGGGATTGGAAACATTACAAATAATCAAGCAGAGGCATTATCCATTTGGAAAAGGGTCTAGATCATGAAAAACAAAGGGGTCGATCATTTTTCTGTCATAGGGGATTTTATGGTTGTTGTTCGTCATATTGTGAAAAATATCTCCCCAAGGAACCTAATATTCAAAGACTTCTCATGTGAATTATTAAGTTGGTAGAGGGGTTTTGGGAAGTGGTGTTCTTCCATGCATGATGACCCACCAAGTTGTTCCCATAGGTGCAAATTTCTTACTAACTCTGCTTCGGTTATGTATTGAGTTGCTCTTGATTTTATTCTTGGATCCAGTCACAATATTAACTATGTAGAGGTTCTTTCCAAACTCTCTCGGGCCCAAACCTACTTAGTGAACATAGTTTTGAAACTTTGTGCTTTAGAACCTTAAGTTCCTCTTCGCATGGTGCTAATCTTTTCTATAAAAGCCTAAACCTTTACTTGTCTGTCGCTAGCCATTTTCTCTCTCGTGACCAAGCGTTATAACCAAGCCTCTGTCAGATGTTGGAGGTTGGATTGGTTCACGTATACAATCCATTCCTTTTCCTTCATCCCCATCCGAAATGATGTCACTTCTATGTTGTCTTCCCTTAAGTGCTTCAACTCAATGCTAACCCTCCACGCGACTAGGTGTTGAAACCATGCACTTATCTCTGAGTGATTTAAACACTATCACTCATCCACATGTGACCAAGAGTTAGGAACCTCGATCTTATCATCATTAGACCCTCAAATTTTCACAATGCTTCAAACTCAACTTACTAGGGGTTCAATTAGATGAATTAACACGTGGGAAAATCCAAACTCTACAATCGACACAAATCATCGATCTTTCCTTTTTGTGGATAGTTAGATCTCTCATGTGATCATAATATGTGTTATCCTCTAACTAGATGGCATACATTAGATGACGTGTATTAAGATCATATTGTTGGGCGATCCTGGGTTTCCAACCTTCCTTGCGGTCTCGATGACCTGAGATTTGATTAGATCTCAGTCGTTGATCTAGTTCTATCGGGTTGAACCCCAGTCGTATATATCTAATGAACAACTACTAGGATCACCTTAGGGTTTCCTACATGGTCTTTCCATGTGTCACTTGCTGACTAGGATTCCACGTGTCACCTCATTTTGTGGCCTTGACACGCACCATCTCCCAAATGGACCTTAACATGTATCACTTCCTGAATGGAACACATGTCACTCTATGAGTGTTGTATACGTGGCTGACGTATATCGTCCCAAATGGACCTTAACATGTATCACTTCCTGAATGGAACACATGTCACTCTATGAGTGTTGTATACGTGGCTGACGTATATCGGTGTCGAGATGTCTGAAGGGTTTGAACTTCACCCTTTTCAGTTTGTCCCGATGGATGAGATCTAATAGGATCTCAACCGTTGATCTGATTTTTCGCACAGATCTCCACCGTTGATCTGTTCACCACTATTGAAAAGGCTTGAATTGCCTCTCCCTTAACTTCCTCAGACCTTCATACTCCCGATATAACTATTCTCTATTGATCTGGGTCTGGAATGGATGACCAGATCTATTTTCCACCCAGGGTTATCAGATCACTGGGTATTTTCACTTAACACTTTTTAAATATTCTCCAATGCTCGACATATTATCTGTTGATCATATCTCCACACTCGATCTATCCGATGACCGTTGATCCTCCAAAAAATGAATGGTTGGATCTTTCCCCGCACAATGTCTTCACTCATTGAACCTGTGACATAGTGTATGTGTTCGTGGGATATAATTTCACTAGATATTGCTAAACACCTCCCAAAATCATTTTATTGAACTCCCCTCCCAATACATATTTATAATAAAATAAACGCCTATTTTAACTAGATGCCCCTTTTTATACCTACGCAATACCTATAAACCATTTGAGACTGCAATGTATTGACCTTATTTTTCACAATTAAAAAATCCCCTTTATGAATGAACATGAAAAGATATTGGTCAAGAGGGTGAAGCCCCCATGTTACCCCGACCACCAGGCTATCAATACTCTTACAAAATACAAATAAAGGTTTGGATCTGATCCGATATAATCGACGGTCACTACTTAATTTCAATATGATCCGACGATCACAATTTCCTGATTATATTCAACAAGAATCTTGCCACAACCTTGATCCAACGAATCCTATTCATTTAGGAATGATGCAACGGTTCACAAACTTCCCTTGTACAATACATTTCTTCAATGAATCACCATCGATCCATTCTGTGATCGACGATCGATCTTCCTCCTCACTAGAATGTATGCTTCTGCAACTTTAACTTGCAAGTCTCAACTCTCAGCTATTTTCCTCGTCCATGCACACTCAATCTCAACAACATACATAGAGATATATAAAATTCAAGTAATGACAAGAGGATAACACACTAGCACGCAACACAATGTTATTTCTATTAATCAATCACACTATAAACAATTTACATAGGCCTTCCTTTCCTTCCTGACCTAATTTACATTTTGTTGGCCTCTATATGGGCATTTGGCCACACTTGGCCTCTTCCACACACAATCCTCTCTTTCCTATTTGTTCTCCTTCCCTTTGTTGCATGTACGCGTACAAAATATACACAAAGGATTTGATACTTGAATTTGGTTCAACTCCTAATTTACATCCTAAAATTCCTCTAGGATCCAAAAAATACTCAAGAATCCCTAAAATATCTTCTAAGCCTCACCTTTCTTGAGATATGATATCATAGGCATGTCTAATTACACTCAATTAAACAAACCCTATATTATGTGGTCTTCTAGAACTAAACATAGGAAATTCAAAATTACATGTTTAGGGAACCAACTCCCTTGGTAATATCAAGACCACCTAGCCCTAATCAACTTGGTTTATTTTTCGAGGAAAAATGCTCCAGCATCAGATTCCTAGAGTTGAAACTTTTCATGATATTTTGATCATGTGTCTTCATTTGCTGAAGTTCTCTTGGATCCCAAATCTTATGCTATTGTTGTCCACTTGCCTTATTGCCTTACTGCTGCATTGTTGTTGTATGCAACCTTCCTGTATCCCATACTTTACTTTGTTTCCTTTCATAATCCTTACTAATGTAATCTCTCTCAGCCAACTGCAATTTGTGGTTGATTACCTTCTTCATCTCTTGGTATCTCCATCTGGACTTCTTCATCATCAGTTCCCATAGCTCATAAATTTCAATGTCCATCTCTGACTTCTGCTATCTATGTCCTTCATATGGACTCCACATGGTTTCTTCCATCTCCTTTATAGTCTGTTGGTCATGATTGCAGGTTCACACACCTAGATGTCTTCCAAGACAACTCTTTCTTCTTCCAGTTCTAATTTTGCATGTTGAATATGCACCTTTTGACTTACTATATTCTTCTCCAAGAATTTCAACTCCTCATACAAATCAATAAAATTATCTTGAAATGAATTTGTAAACTCTATGCAATATTCATGGCCTGTATCATTTTCTATCCATTCCCATAAGATCCCTATTTCTTCTTCTCTGGCCATAAAACCATCACCCATCATTCTATTTGTTGGAATCTTCTTGGTCATGCCTTCATCCTATTGCTCTTCATCTTTATCCTTCTTTTGGTTGTCTTCATAATCTACATGCACACACCAATGATAAGTTTTAAAGCCATGAGACTCCTAGGTCTCATCTAGCATCATCTCATCATGTTGGTATGATCATCTCATGAGAATTTCATCATTAACATCTGCTTCCTCAACAATCTGAGTAACAAGCTGTGTGTAGTCTTCACCCTGACTACTTCTATGAGATGTCATCTCATATTCCTTCTCAACATAATTTTTATTTTGTTCTTCTTGTATGCTTTTAGAAAGCATATGTCCACCTTCATCAAACTTCATGATAGTTCCAACTGACTGTTCAACTTCCTCCTCTGCACAACCTGTAAACATACACCAATCATCAGTTTTAAAAACATAACTCCCCATGGTCTCATTTTATTCCTCTAACATCATCCTCACATGATGATATGAACTTTTCACACATTCTATGAGACTCCTAATAGGTCTCCCATTAACATCTCCATCATCATCCTCTCCAAGGACTGATCCTCACTCTATTTCACAATAGTGAACTTCTTCCTCTGTCACTAACCTCTGTCTAAACTTAACTCCTCTAAGTTTCTCTTCCTCTGTCGAAGCACTCAATATGTTCCTCCTCTTCTTCCTCAGCTTTTCCTCTGTCTTGTGAGAAACATTTATCCTGTGCATCACTTTCCTCATGAATAAATGCACAATAGGCCACTTGACATTTTTTCTCACATTCCAACCTCTTGTTTGGTCCTCATTGATTTCCTGTAGCAGTTCTCTAATTATATTGAGTCTCTCCTTCAACTCAATGTATTATCGGTCAAACTCTTGTTGACTCATTTTCTTTCTGCCAATTGCTTTGGCATATTTTTTCTTCTTACTATGGATTCTCCCTCTGTCATGACTATCAATAGTCGTCTCCATCTCTTCTTGTTGTGAGATTCTCCTTTCCCACTATGAGTTGCATCAAGCGTCTGTAATAACAAGTTACTCCTTAACCTATTACAATTCTTCACCAATTTATCTCTCTAAACTTGACATTTTGTTATCCTACTAGTTCTCTCCTCTAGAACCCTTTGAGCATCCTATGCTCTCTTTTCGCTTTTGCACTCCACTCACACTCTTCTGAGAGCTCCTATTGTTCTCTTCACTTCCAATCCTCAACTGGAAGTGTTTACAACTTCCCTTGTTGTAAGGTTCTGCCACTAGATCCTCCTACTTTAAGATCCTTATCTACTCTTCATCCTCTGTCACAACTTATTTTCTATCATGGATGCTACCATATCCCTACTGCTACCTGCAAACATAAACATTTTTTCACCAGAGTTATCTCAATCCATTAAATCTATTACCTGTAAGATCTGTGCCAATATCTTGTTTTCCAACATTTCTTCTCAATTATGTTTCCTTCTGTGATTGCAATATTGAATATTTCCCTTGTAAATATTAGAGCAAAACTGAGCTTTGATACCAATTGATGACCCACCAGGTCATTCCCACAGGTACAGAGTTCTTACGAACTTTACTTCTGTTCTGTATTGAGTTGCTCTAGATTTTGTTCTCGGACCCAATTACAATATTAATTGTGAAAAGGCGCTTTCCAAACTCTCTCAGGCCCAAACCTCCTTAGTGAATAGAGTTCTGAAACTCTATGCTTTGGCATCTTAAGCACCTCTTCGCATGGCACTAATATTTTCTACAAAAGCCTGAATCTGTACATGTTTAGCACTAGCCCTTTTCTCTCTTGCAACAAGTCGTTATAACCAAGCCTCCATCGGATGTCATAGGTCATATTGGTTCACGTTTACATTCTCTTCCTTTTCCTTCATCCCCATCTGAAATCACATCACTGCTATGTCAACTTCCCTTAAGTGCTTCAACTTAACACTAACCCTCCATGCGACCAACTGTCGAAACCATGCACTTATCTCTGAGTGTTTTAAACACTATTTATTTTCCACATGCGACCAAGATCTAGAAACCTCAGTCTTCTCATTGTTGGACCTTCGAACTTTCACAATGATTTGATCTCAACTTACCAGGGGTCTGATCCGGAGAATTAACGCGTGGGAAACTCCAAAATCCGTGATCGATGCAGATCATTGATCTTTCCTTTTGTGGATGGTTAGATCTCTCCCGTGATCATAATATGAGTCATCCTTTGACTCGATGGAATAGATCAGTTGATGTGTATCGAGATCAGACAATCAAGCGATCTTGGGTTTACAACCTTCCTTGCGGTCTTGATGACCCGAAATCCTATTAGATCTCAGTCGTTCATATAGATCTATCAGGTTGAACCCCAACCATATATCTATGCAAAAAATATACTAGGATCACCTTGGGGTTGTCTACGTGGTCTTGCCATGTGTCACTTGCTAACTAAGTCACCACATGTCACCTCATTTCATGACCTTCACACGTGCCATCTCCCAAGTGGACCTTAACACGTGTCACTTCCTGAATGAAACATGTGTCACTCTATGAGTGTTATATACGTGGCTGATGTATATTGGTGTCGGGATGTCAGAAGGGTTTGAACTTCACCCTTTTCAGTTTGTCCTAATGGATGAGTTCCGATAGGATCTCAACCATTGATATAATTTTCCACGCAAATCTCCACCATCAATCTATTCACCACTATTGCAAAGGCTTGGATTGCCTCTCACTTAACTTCCACACACCTTCATACTCTCGATATAGCTATGCACCATTGATCTGGGTATGGAATGGATGACCAGATCTATTTTCCACCACCGGTTATCAGATCACTGGGTATTTACACTTAACACTTTTTAAATCTTCTCCAATTTGACAGATTATCTGTTGAGCATATCTCCACACCCGATCTATTCGACGACCATTGATCCTCCACGAACTGAATGAACAAATATTTCCCTGACCATTGGGCTATTGGGACTCTTACAAAATAAAAATAAAGGTTTGGACCCAATCCGATGTAATCGATGGTCAAAACTTAATTTCATATATGATCTGACGATCATAATTTCCAAATTATATTCAATGAGAATCTCACCATGCCCTTGATCCAACAAATCCTATTCATTTAGGAATGATCTGACAGTTCATGATCTCCCCTTGCATAATAATGTTTCTTAAATGGATCACCGTCAGTTCATGATCTCCCCTTGCATAATAATGTTTCTTAAATGGATCACCGTCGATCCATTCTATGATCGATGATCAATCTTCCTCCTCACTGGAATGCATGCTTATGCAAATTTATACCTACAAGTCTCAACTCTCGTCCATTTTCCTCGTCCTTGCACATTCAATCTCAACACCACACACACACACACACACACACACATATAATCCAAGTAATGACAAGAGGATAACACACTAGCATGTAACACAATGTTATTTCAATTAATCAATCACATTGTACACAATTTACATAAGGCCTTTATTGCCTTCCTGTATTGATTTACATTCTATTGGCCTCTATATGGGCCTTTGGCCACACTTGGCCTCTTCCACATAGAATCCTCTCTTTCCTCTCTGTTCTCTTTCCCTTTGCTTCCCCTAGGCTTACAAAATATACACAAAGGATTTGATACTTAAATTTGGTTCAATTCCTAATTTAAATCCTAAGATCCATCTAGGATCCAAAAAATACTCAAGAATACCTAAAATCACTTCTAAGCCTCACCTTTCTCGAGATTTTCTATCATAGGAAGATCTGATTACACTCAATTAAACAAACCCTATCTTATGTGGTCTTCTAGAAATAAACATAGGAAATTAAAAATTACATGTTTAGGGAACCGACTCCCTTGGTAAACTAAAGACCACCTAGGCCTAATCAACTTGGTTTACTTTTGGAGGAAAAATGCTCCTTCATCAATGCACTCCCTGAACTCATCCATCGGGCTAATGATCAAACTAATTAAACTTATGCCCTTCCTTTTGGTAAATAGATAGAAAATGTTGGGGGGAGGGGATTCATTTTCCAATCCACCCTAATTTTGTATTCCCAGTCTTTTTTATGACTAAAATGAAGTCTAAAGACCTAATTTTGTATTCCCAGTCTTTTTTATGACTAAAATGAAGTCTAAAGATAAGTGGAAACATGGTAACAACATGCATCATGATGGTACAAAGGGGATGGACCTTCGTGCAATTCACACAAGATGGCATGGGGGGAATTTAATTAATCTTGGTTAGATGGGAGTCTTTAGTGTGTGTTAGTTTTATTATTCTTGTTATGGTGTGTTGGTGGATTTTATCTTAGGTTTGGAGCAAAGGCCTATTCAACATGTTTATTTTCTAGTTTTTCTTCCTTTCTCCATATGAATTGGTATATTTTTATCTCAATGGTGTTGTTTTTGTGTTATGGGAGCAACTTGATATTATTCCTACTCTTGTTTTGTTCCAATATTTGGTCATGACCTCTAGGAGTAAAGTTACTTTGCATCCTTTCTTTGAAGTGGTTCATAATCTTCTAGTATGGGCATTTGGACTAAAATTATCTAGTCTTAGAAGAGGATATTTCAATGGTTGTTTTTTCCGCATATTTGGGATCTTTATTAATAGAAAAGGTGAGGTAGCCATATTTGTATTTGAGATTTTTACTAGGACTTTTCAAGTGGTCACCCATCTCAAGACATTTCTGGTTC
>CBVK0100247694.1:0-15568 GCA_900067695.1 Picea abies
TTCCTTTTATCTCTAACAACTGCTCGGATCTTACATTGGCCCACTTGACCATGCTTGGGGAGATTGACAGGGTGCCCTAGTAAGCCTGTGCCCATAAGTCTTGGTTTGCCACTAGGAAATTTCTGAAAAGCCATCGTCCGCTCCCATCATAGCACCACTGTTTCATCTTATCTCCCACTCATTTATCCCATTCCCCTTGTCCGGGCATTGGGTTGACCTATTTGTGGGATTGCACCTTATCTCGTGGGAAGAAGGGGCTAAAGGCCCAGAAGGTAAAAGCAGCTGGTAAAAGACAAAAGCCTAGAAATGAAACCTCGAGATGCTTCACCCAGGGATCCCTGAGAAGGCAATAAAAGGCCTCTCAGCAAGAAACAAAAGGGACCTGGAAAATAACAAACAAGACCTAGTCAGAGGATAGGGGGTCTCATCACGAGCCAGCCTATTAGGTTCATGGGTACCTAACAGTATGCATTGCCACCATCTGGTTACCACGCCAGGGCAGTGACCTTTGGTTGCATGGCCAAGGGAAAGGGGGTCTCATCACGAGCCAACCTTCTCATCTCTGTGAAAGTACTTGTGGGTAACGCTGTCATCTCTGGTCACCATGCCAAGGCAGTGTCCTCTGGTTAGCCCTTGAATAAGAAAATAAAGCAAGAAAAAGAATAAAGGCAAGAACGGGCTTGGAAGAAATGCATCCATGACAGGTACAACTCACGTTCTACAAAGGCACCGACAGATAACATTATGCATCCTTGGTCCTCACTGCACCCACATGTCTGGACATCCCCTAGCCACATCACCTCACTTACATGGCTTGGATGAAATCTTCTTGGAAACTTTCCTTTTCTTGTTGACACTAGCCCAATAGGACGTCTTGTCTTTTTCTCCAATCTTGTATTGCAGGTTTTTGTAATGTCTTTGAGCTATTGATTGATGTATTGGGGTTTTTATGCATATGTTTAATAATATTGATGATGAGATGTGATTAACATTGCTATGATCCCGGTCACTGATGAGCCCATGGAGGGCGTAGCTTTTGATGTGCAAGACCATGCCCGACGGACAGGTATCATTTGGATCGGTACACATGGGGAGATGATCAGTTCGGACCTCCATGGGGCTGAAGAGCCCACCAGATGGACGCAGAGACCCCATCAAGGGGTAGAGACAGGATGGAGATTGATCAGGGCTTTTGCACCAAAGAGGAAGAGAACGTTCCATCAGAGGCACTCCAGCAAGGTTAGACCTGGGGGAATGGCCCCTTTTCAGTAGAACGCCAGCCTTGGAAGGCTTGGGACGTCTCCATATTCACCATGACGTCATCCAGCTTCATGGATGCTTTTGGAGGCAGACTGGGCAGTAGTGGCACGTGTGGCATGTTGGAGAGGCCCTTGGGGGGCTAACGTTTTGCTCCTTGGTGTCTCATTTTCCCTAGAAAGGGCTAGCGCCTCCCTTGAAGGGGATTTTACTCTCTTTTTTACTTGATCAGGGCTTTTTGCTTAGTATTTAATGTAAAAACAGTATGATTTTGACATTATGGCCTTGTTGGCCTTTTTATGACCTAAAAAGTAAAATTAGGTCATTGATACACTATATATTGAGGGTTTTGACTCTCATTTTAATCATCAATTGTCACTCACTCATAGTGAGATCTGAAATTTGCGCCCTATTTGGGTTATTGGCTGATTTGAGGAAGGTGCACTTGTTGAAGGAAGAGATTTTTGGCATTCTATGGTGTTTTTCTTGAAGGAAGGTGTTACAACTAGGGTTTGCATGATTATTTCTTGATGAATTGTAAGTATTTTTCTGCAAAACTTCTTGATTGAATGGTTGTAGTCTTATTTCTTACATGTATTTATAATTTGCTGAATAAAAACCCTAGGTGACAAGCACACAAGTAGGTCTTTGTCTCATGTCCCCTGATAGAAAAACTTTTAGTCATTGAAGAAGAAGAAGAGAGCCTAGCCATAGCTACACTCCTTTTTCGTCTTCCCTTAAGCTAGTCGTACCTTTTGACTTCAAGAGGGAGAGGACGTCCTAGGCCTAGGTTATCTACACCTAGGGCCGTTTTCTTTTAGGGTTTGATGAAAGAGCCTTGCCTTAGCAACACTCTCACTCTTTAAACCCTCTTGTCTTGACTTTGTTTTTCATTTGAGCTAGCTGTTTGCTGGGAAGGAGGAGAGAGCACAAGGCCTTGCTTTAGCAACATCGGAGTGAGCCTCTCTCCCCTAGGGTTACGATTTTGAAGCCCTGCTTTAGCAACACTTCAAAACTTATCCCTCTAGTCCTCTAAGTTTCATCCCCTTCAACTCTTGCGTCCTCCATGATTGACTCCATTTAACCCTAAGGCACTGATCTCAGACCTCCAACGTTGAAGTAGAATTGGATCTAAACACTCTCAAACTCTTTTGAATTGAAACCCTAACTACACTAACCCTAACCTACTAACCCTAAGTTGCTGATGTCATCTTTGAATATTTCATCTTTATTGCAGCAGCGTTTCATCTTGTGAGCAATTGAATGGTAGTTGAAGGCATTAATTGAGTTAAGAAGTGATTTGTCATATTAAATGTTGTATCATTCTAGTATTTATTGGTGAAGTGACATTACTGCTATTGCTATTTTGTAAACATTGACTTCGTCAACATTTACTTTCAAATTGCTCAGATTGAATATCAGATAGACAAGGGGGACGGTTCCACAAACAAACTTGAACCATACATATTCATATTGCAGCTCACTTTTTATTATTCACTAATTATTATGAAGTACTAACCAAGATTGCACGTATCAGTTTCCATGTTGTATTGTCTCAAGCAGGTGCTTTTCTTTTCTTTGGCTATACTCTATTATTGGCTGTTTAGCCGGGACTATCTGATCGGCGGTAATTTGTGAAGAGGAAATTTGTCTTTGTACTGTTAGCCTTTGCCCTTTCAAAACCCCAGGTTACCGGGGACGTCTCCCCTGGGCCTAGCCTAGCCTCCCTAAATAGAAAGAGCCTCCCCATTGTGGTGACATTGGGTGGGGAAGGTTCCTGTTTCGCCAGTTTGACCTACTATTTTTTAGCCTTTCTTGTGTCTACAAACTGTGCGATAACACAAACTGTTTGTAATAATTTGTCAACCAGCATAGACATTAATGATACAAGTATTTGACAAAAACACACAACCAAATACACCATAATTAGACAACAAACATTAATATCCTAGCCTATCTCTATTGGGGATATTGCACTGGGCTAGGTGCTGCATTGTATTCCTCTGATGGGCCGTTATCCAAGGACGAGAGCCCAGGATTTTAATTAATAAAATGAACTCAGATCTGGTTTTCCTTTTGGGGTATTTCTAGGGGTGTTTACCCAAAATCTTTGTGCAATGTGTTTGGTTTCCTGTTAATGCTTCCATTGTAATGTTTGGTTAAAACCTAGCTGTGCATTTAATAAATTAAGTGATTTTATTTCGAGTTAATTTTCGGGTGCTAGTTTCAGAGAAATTAACAAATGATGAACATGCCTCTGATATTCCCCTTCCTCTGAAATGAACTTTGATCCCTGGAAAACCTATCTTTGACTACTAGCTTGATGAAAGCTAGCTGGCATTTAACCCTCCAGTTGCACAGGCAGATCTGGGAGTTAACAAGGCTTCATCAACAGATTTCTATTCGTAGAATATATCCATGAACTAGGTTTGATAATCAAAAAGGATGATTGGTACTAACGTTGCATTTTAGTTACAAAATCGCAACATCTTCATTAAAGCTTTATAACTGCTGCTTTGGTTGTTGAACATAGCATCTTCGAATAGAGCATCTTCCTAAGTGTTCCAACCATGCATTGATGACCATGCTGCTGATGTTTATGGTGAGTGTGTGATCCTTACTTTGATAATTGCGTGGTAGGTGCCTGGAGGTTCACAATGAAATCCGCGATAGTGCTGCACAAGTGACAAAACCTTCATGAATCTTGAAGTAACATAGCATTAGTTCCTTACATACGTAAAACCTAGGTAACTCATAATTATGCTTCTAAGCTTATTCATAAATCATAAAAAACCCTCATAAAAGCCCATAGTTACCTTTGTTGCTTAGGATCTATATCTCATTAATTGGATGTGAAAAGTATTAAGAAAATTGAAGGATTTGAAGCAAAAGAGAGGTCAAAAAGATGGACAGGGAATGTAAATGTAGGGCAAAAAGATGCCAAAATATGGTCTCATCACGGAGAAGCAACAAAGAGTAAGAAAATTTAGAGAAAAAATAAAGAAATGGGAAGAAGAAAATAGGAAAAAGAAAAACCAGAGTTGAAAAGAAAAGAGGCAAGAAAGAGGACACACAGAAAGAAAGGAAGACACAAGAACAAAAGGTAGGACACCACAGTAAGGAAGACGTGGGAAAATAAAAAGAGATAGAGAGCAAGGATGGGGAAGGACATGAAGGGGATAAGTCGAAGAGCATGATGGAGACAAACTCGATGATGAGGAAAGGGGCAAAAGGATAATTCATAAAAGTTGGGAAGATGACTAGAGTCAAGGACATGGAATAGGTGGTTTGGGCCTAGAGGACACTGCATTAGAAGTGATGCAGCAAATGATAGGTCCTGGACATGTTGGATGGAACTTCCTTGGCAAGAGGGCCAAGTAGCAAGTCACAATGGTGGAGAAGGAAATGCAGTGGAATGTCTCTGTAGAGGATCTCTTATAAGTGGAAGATAAAAGACAAAAGAGAGGGTACAAAACATGAGTTCCACTATCATTTGAGGAAGGAAATAAGAAGATTATTTCCCAGGCAACAGTTCCCAAAATACATGACAAACTGAAGGCAATGATGACCACAAATGACTATAATTTCAATCAAGTTGAGATGGAACCCTCAAGGATGTGCGTCCTGGAACTTTAAAAGGTGACACATAAAGTGTCACGAAAACTTATGAGGAGTTGCAACAAGAGATTAAGGACAAAAATAGAGAGATAGACTCCTTGAAGGACCAAATTGAAAAATTACAGGTCATTGCTAGGAGTGTCAGGCTGCCAATAGGCACTCTGCTATGCAGCATTAAATGCTGTGTGGAGTGGTGTATATGCTGTCAGATTTGAATTGCTTCAAATCCGACGGCATATACACTGCCCCATGCAGCATTTAATGCTGCATAGCAGGGTGGTTATTGATCGCCGGAGTGTCATCTCAGAAGCCCTTGTTTGATAGGGTATGTTTGTGTCTAGGGAAATAGATGACATGAATGGATCATTGAAGACTTGACACGACAGAGGTTAACTCTTTGGTTATTTTGTGTTGGAGAACACTTGTAAATTTCCATGCTTAAAGCCTGTTATTCATGCCTTGAGATGAGAGTTCATTTATGCTTTCGAAAGAAATATCTAAGGCAAAGAAGGCCATGCGGAGTTATGGCCTTGCAGAGGTAACAACAGGAGGAGGGGAGCTAAAGGATGGGCTAAAGGTTTAAAAAAACAACCAAGGGAAAAGCTCACGCATAGGTATTTGGTCGTCCAGAGTGGAGTGTTATCTCCACACTCCGCAAAGATCATGTAAAGGCTGAATGCATGCATAGGTTGTGGCAAAGTTGGATGGAGGTGTTTCCGTGCTCTGCAGCAGGCTAAGGCAGCAAGGTTAAGGCTAAAGCATGTGGCAAAGTGTGATGCAGGGCCTTCTGCATGTAGAGGAAAGAAGGAAGTCGGCCGGGGGGGCACACCTCACACTCTGCGCTCCATGAAGTGGAAAGGAGGAGGGCCCCAAGCTAAAGAAGGTCCATGCCTAGCTGGCATGCATTGTAGCCATGTAGGATGCCACCACCTTCATCTTTGATTACTCTCCATTATGCAGGATGAAAAGAAAAGACATAATTAATGCTACACCAAAACTTTATCTTAATAAATTTACTCGGCACTATTTTTTTTTTCTGGTAGTTAACTGCCCTAGTTTAGGTGAGATGACTATGGACTTATTTTCTTGTGATGTCTTATTATCAAGCCCATGCATGCATTTATAAAGCCACATGGTATGTTTATACAGCAAGTTACTTGAATTGTTCTCAAGTTCTTGTAATACATTGTTCTTACAGCAACTTGCTTAAATTGTTCTCAAGCTCTTGTAATACATTGTTCTTTATTATGCCTGAATTAATGAGTAATTTGGACTTTCAATAGAAATTTCTTACAAAATTTAGTTGAAATTACTGTTGCTGAGGATTTTGCTCTGATAATATCTGCTTTGGTGCTTTCTTGGAACAGCGCTCTTATGTGGTATATCCACCAGAGGGTCCTCGCCCACCCTCTCCGGAAGAAATACGAGAATTGGCGCGAAAGAACAAGTT
The DNA here is from genome assembly GCA_900067695.1 of Picea abies. Lineage (NCBI taxonomy): Eukaryota > Viridiplantae > Streptophyta > Pinopsida > Pinales > Pinaceae > Picea > Picea abies. The sequence continues at coordinate 6,326 of CBVK0100247694.1, forward strand.
TCATTGAAGATCTTATTCTGGTATAATTATGTTGCGTCTGGGTTCTGTAAAACTAATTTTTCAGTTGTATAAATGACTACATGATGATGCCATTGTCGAGGCTTTTGCCTTTATGTGGCATAGACAAAGGTTAGTTGAAAGATATATGTCTATATTTTTCTTTGGGCTACCTGTAATTTAATTCTGTGTAGGCTTACAAGTAATTTTCAGAAACTGAATTAAAACGGATTCATTTGGTCAGGGACACAACTGTACGATTCAATATTCCAAAGAATCCCATTATCTTTTCTCATATTTTCATATTTTCTTCAGTATTTATTAAAATTGATTGGTTTTCTTATAGGCACATTGACTCTACGGTGATAGGACTTTGTCCATATGATAGTTCTTGAATTGTTTCTGGTTGCAATGTAAGCAACTTGTAATGCTCAATAGGAAATGATAGATAGCTCAGAATGTGAAATTTTGCAAATTTTAGTGGACTAGAGTAGCCTCATACTACTGGCACCATAGACTGTAGCTCCACACACTCTGTACATCTCTCTCTTGGATCACCTCTCCATCTTTAGCGTTGGCCTTCTAGGGTTTAGTTTAGATTTCTATTCTATTTGACTTCTTTCTTCTTGATTTTATATATAGGAGCCACCTTAGCTCTCCCGCTTTGTATTGACATCATTGTACCTAACAGTCCCATTTACCTACTTCAGTGGTCATTAGCTGGACATTAATATGCTTATCTTTATCTAATAACTTTTTAACTTTAAAAACTAAATTTTTAGTGAGATTTTTTTGGATAGGAAATGATAGATAGCTCAAAATGTAAAATATTGCATATTTTCTTTGATTTTAATTTTCTATAATAAGATTTTGAGATTTAAAGACTAAATTTTTAGTAAATAATTTTGTAGACATCACTTTAAGGGTGACATTTAAAGTTGGTAGTAAAATTCAAATTCATTCGAAGACATGTATGGCTTTTTAAGTCATGTCTTTTTAAGTTCCAACTGCCACTATTCCAATAGTGGAGATAACTGGAAATTTGATTAATTTAAAAAATCCACATTTGAATGGGAGGTAAAGAACAGATAAAGGTGGTATATAAATATAAGCTAACTTGAAATTTGATTAATTTCAAAAATCTACATTTGTTTAAGGACTTAAATATGCCAAAATTTTTTCATATGATATTGAATTGAATGGGAGGTAAAGAACAGATAAAAGTGGTATACACAAAATTTTTTCATATCATGTTGAATGGGAGTTAAAGAACAGATAAAAGTTGTATACACATACATTTAATATAAGTATTAATTTTATTGTCATCTATATATTAACTTACAATTCATAATTAATGTAAACTTTAATTTTATTGTCATCTATATATTAACTTACAATTCATAAATAATAGGTGATATACAAATACATTTAATACATGGATTAATTTTGTTGTCATTTATATATTAAATTTTAATTTATAAATTTATTATTATTGTGATTTATAAATTTAATTATTGTTTATACAAACATAAATTTATACATGAATGTATGCTTGTCAAAATCAAAGAAAGACTTTTGAAATGAGAGATGCTTATTACATAATATCTGAATTAAGGACCTCAAGCCCCTTTGCAATCTCTGATTAATGCTGGGCACCTTGGCTCTACACGAACCCCCACACATAATAACCCTAGCCTATGAAGCCATAGCTTCAACACACACATTCTAGCCATCCATGGCTACCCCCAAGGGAGGGGCCGGGGGCCCCTCCTTTTTGAACAAAGAATCCCTGAACTTTGCCTCCGGAAAAAGCACTGAACCCATGTAATCAAATGACCCCTCTTTGTAGAAACAAGACCTGCCAGTCGCTGCTCAGCCCCCTTCAAAAGTTTTAGTGCCGAACGCCACCAAAACCAACCATGCATAGAGAAATCTAATGAGAGACCATAGATCCTTTTGCCCCTAGCGTGCTTCAATGCCCGGATTGAATACATGAAGACTTATGCTCTCATCGACAAGTTCATAAGAATTTGGCCCACTGAAAGAGCCCTCCTGAACTGGATAGTAGTCAAATGGAAGCCAAAAGCACACTTCGATCTTCAACTAGGCTCAAAAGGATTCTTCACCATCATATTCACACAACTTGATGACAGAGACAAAATTTTGGAAGGAGGGCCCTATTTTTTCAACTCAGTCGATCTGTATCTCAGGAATTGGACCGAGTGATTCAACCCAGACAAGGATGATTTTACCTGGGCTCCTGTTCGGATCTGATTATACTCCCTGCCATAGGATTATTGGGATGATGAAACCCTCAAAGATATATGCAACACTCTAGGTAACTTCGTCAAAATAGCAGAGCAGACACAACCAACAAATACACCTCATATGCCAAGATCTGCATCTACATGCACATAGCCAAAACCCTTCCTGACTCCATTTGTCTTGCGCATGAAGACATAGAGTGGATCCAAACCATCGATTATGAGCATGTTCTTTTTAGATGCCGAAAGTTCCATGAACACGAACATCTCTTTCGAGACTGTCCTCAAAACAAGCCTGCAACATACCTCAAAGATGCAACAAACACATACGGGAAGTCTTTACAAAGGTAACCAATCGACGCCACCCAAACCAGAAGCCCCAATCTGCATCCATGCCTCCAGATCCAACAACAAGCAACAACTTTCATGTTTTAGCTAGTCAACCCGAGGAAGCAAACAACAATGGGGAAGAGGAACAACCGATTCCCAAAAGGCAACACCAAGAATCTGTGCAGAACAAAGGAGGCGATTCAACCCATGATCCAAGCAACACTGACATCAATACTCAAGACAACCCATCCCCAATGTCCTCTTAAGAAATTCCATCCTTCCCAACAAGTTAGGACCCTGATGTTCTAATGGATGAAGATATGGGGAATCTAGATCTAGGAGAGCTAGATCTCCTAGGGCTAGAAGATGCATGCAAAAACAAAGCTTTCCATGCGATCCCTCCAAAGAAGATCCACTTGCTCAAAGAAGCCCTGAACAAAGAAAGAATGCGAGCCTGGTTGGGAATTTAGAGCAACCCTCCAAATGATCCAGAAAAAGCAGCCAAGGATGCCAAAAAAAGAGGGTGCAAAACAGACCTACAACACATTGCCACCTTGGGATCTAGATTGGTCGAGTCTGGGCAATATGCCCAGCTCATCGAATTCTTCCCCTCTAACTCCCAATGTTCTCAATGAAAGTCATCTCCTGGAATGTTAGAGGAATCAACGATCTCAACAAGCATAGAATGATACGAAAAAAGGTTCTTCAGGAAAGACCCACAATGCACATGATCCAAGAAACTAAAAGAAATAGTGATAATCTAAAAGCCTTGTTGTTGCGCCTTTGGAAAAACAATGAATCCATTTCGGTTGACGTCGTTGACACCTCCAATGGTCTAGTGATTGCTTGGGATCTAGTAAAAATCACTCTCAATGATTTCACAACCACTAGAAATTCCATATCAGCCTCCTTCCATCTTTTAGGTACCGATGTGCATGGATTTATCACTAATGTATATGGCCCCCAATCATCGGATCAAAAGGCCAAGCTTCTGGACTTCCTAGATTGGTACAAACAAGATCATCCTAGATAGATGTGGATCATTGGGGGCGAATTCAATCTAATTACCATTCTCCAAGACAAAAAAGGCGGGCGTCATACCCTCACTCATGGAGATTGCAGATTGAAGGACTTTATAGACAATAATCAAATGGTAGATCTGGAAACCACTGACATAATCTATATCTGGAACAATCGACGGGGTGGCTCCTCTCAAATTGCCTCTTGCTTAGACAGATTCTTAGTTTAAGAAGTGATAGCTACATCGAGACGAGAACTTGCTGCCACTATTCTTCCTTCTGTGGGCTTTGATCACTAGCCCATGTGCATGCAATGGCACCTTAATGGTAACACTCACTACCGGCCCTTTAGATTTGAGAAGTTCTGGTTAACTTATCCAAACTTCATGCCCATGATCAGAAAATGGTGGTCCATTCCCAACACCATAGGGTCCTCCAAAATGTATAGATTTCAACAAAAGCTTAAAATGTTAAAGCAACATCTGAAAACCTGGAACAAATCTACTTTCGAAAACATCTTCAGTGCCAAAATCAACTTGGAACAGGAGATGGAGACTCTGCAACAACAGATAATCGGAGATGGACGTATAGAAGCGCAAGCCAAAAGGGAAGAGGAACTCCAATCCTAAATAGAATATAGGTGCAAACAAGAAGAAATATTATGGAAGCAAAAGTCTAGAATCTTTTGTCTAAAAGAGGGAGAGTGAAACATGTCCTTCCATCGCTCGACTATACAACAAAAAATGCACAACAAAATATCCTGCCTAAAATAAGAAGACGGATCTAGGCTGGAAGCTCACAAGGATATTGAGAAAGAGCTGGTCTCATAATATGAGGATCTTCTCGTTGAAGAAAATCACTCCAGGGGGGAGGCCATCAAATTGGTTACCAACCAGATCCCCTGCCTAGTCACCGAGCACCACAATGCCTCCTTAATGCGCCTAATCACTTTACAGGAGGTGGAAATAGCAGTCGGTCAAATGAAGGAAGGCAAAGCCCCTGGCCTGGATGGTTTCACAATCAATTTCTTTCATTCCTTTTGGGATTGTTATCCCCTATCCTAGGGATAACTAAGGAGATCATGTATCGAGGCTCACAGGTCCTAGACATGGAGTGCCGAGAGCCGAATGATTTGAGCATGGCCCTATAGGGCCCATCTTTTCTTCAGTTCCGCCCATCTATCAACAACAACAATATCCATCCCACTAGCTTGGTCCTGAAGTAGCAATAAGTCTTGGTCCATGAAGTAATGAGTTTGGGTATCATGGTATGTGTCACTCTGATTATTGAAGCACTTGAATATGTTGCACTGAATTCTCCTTCATTTCATAATGTTTTCTTGAAAATTATGCTCTTTAACTTGCTCATACCTGGGAGGGTGACATGATGCCCTAGTAAGTTGATCTCCCTTTAGGATGGGTTGCCACTGGGTGGGTCTATGAAAAGTCATCGTCCATTCCCTCCATACTTACCACTTTCCATCCTTACTCCTCTCATTCCCCCCCCTATCTTTGTTCATGCATTGGGTTTGCCACACTAGGAAGGGTTGTACCTTGCCTTGTGGGAAGAAGGGGCTAAAGGCCCAGAGGGTAAAAGTAGCTGGAAAGAGTTAAAAGCCAAAATGAAACCTTTGAGATTCTTCACCCAGGGATTCCCGAGAAAGCAATAAAATGATTCTTAGTAAGAAAAGGGAACTCGTAAGATAAATAAACACTCAAGGTATTAACTGGTGGATGAGAGGTCTCATCATGAGCCGACCTATTAGGACCATGGGCATGTAGCAGTATGACACTACCATCTATTTGGTCACCAAACCAATGTAGTGGCTCTTGGTGGCATAATCAAGAGAAAGGGGGTCTCATCACGAGCCAACCTTCTCATCTCTATGAAATGCTTGTGGGTAACGCTGTCACCTCTGGTCACCAAGCCAAGACAGTGTACCTAAATTCTTCCCTTGAAGCACAAAAGAAAAAGAAATAAGACTAAGAATAAAAGGCATTGAATGGGCTAGGAAACAATGGCATCCATGATAAGGTGCAACTCGCCCTCTACAGAGGCACCCACAGGTAAGACCTACATTTCCCTGTTATCACTGCACCCTATGCCCAAACACTTCCCATGTCACTTCACACACACACTTACATGACCTAGATTGGCTCTCACCTAGGAAACATCCCGAACTTAAGGAGGATTAGCCCAATAGGACATCCTAAGACCCTCTCCAAACCTGACTCGTTAAATTGCATAACGTCTTTGAGCATTTGTCTGGGTAAAGGGGGGTTTGATGCACATGTTTGGGTAATTTGATTATTAGATCTGATTGACATTGCTATGATCCCTGTGACTTATGAACCCCTGGAGGGCGTACTTGTTGTTGCTGTAGGACTTTGCCCGGTAGACAGGTACATATGGGGTAATGATTAGTTCAGACCTCCATGGGGTTGAAAGCCCCAAATGGATGTTGTGACCCCAACCAGGGGCAAAGAGACACTAGAGGCTTGCACCAGGAAGAAAGAAGGATGCTTGCTCTGAGACACTCTGGTAGGCCTAGACCGAGGCGGGTCTTGCCTTTCCACTAGGACGTTGACCCTTAAGGGCCCACGACGTCATCATTTTGACCCTAGATGTCATCCAACCAGGGTTTGCATTTATGAGGGCGGTTGTGTGCTAGTTGGCACATGTGGCAACATTTAGGGCCTTTGGAGGCCAAATGTTTTTCATTTGAGGCCTAGCGTTCCACCCTAGGGGCCTAACGTCATCCTAGAAGGGAATGATGTCACCCTTGAATTTGATTTTAGGGTTTAATTAATGTCATTTATGTAAAAACTGGATTTTAAATGTAAATTGGCCCCGTCGACCTTTTTATGACCTAATTTTAATTAAAGGTCATTGATATTGTATAAATAGAGAGAAAAATCTCATTTTTTCATCATCTCTCATCACACAAGTGGTGAAGTATGAAATTTGCGCCCTCTTTTAGGGTTATTGGCTGAAATTTTAGGCGCACTTCTTGGAGAAGGCAAAATTTTGGTGTTTCTTGGTTATTTTCATGGTGGAAGATCTTCAACTAGGGTTTGAGCTTGATTATTCTTGGTGAAGTAAGTAGAAAATCTGCATTTTGTTTATTTTGATGAATGTTTGTGGTAAGTTTTACTTATTTCATGTTAAAGATTATGAAATTGCTTGCTTGAAACCCTAGGAGAAAGACATAAGTTATTATCTTTTTCTTTATAATTTTCCACTTGTTAAGATTTCCCAAAGAGCACCTTGTTTAGAAGTAGATACTAGAGTCCTACCATTGTAGCACTCTAGTAATCCTACTCCACTTGCCTTTTGCATATTTTATTCCAAATTGTCTAAGGACAAGAGAAATCACTAGGGCCTAAGTTTCCTTACTTTCTAGCAATTATCTCTCTAGGACTTGGATGTTTTAGGCCTTGGGTTACTAATACCTCTCTCATCTTCTCCACCTCCTTTTGACTGAGTATTATCATTGCTATTTCCTTCTAAGAGTTGTTGCTGCTATTATTGACTCCATTACCCTAGAAGGAACTAGTCTATTCACTACTAGTGATTGATTGATCAAACAACTTTCAAACTATGTTCCTTCGAACATTCACTAACTCCTACTAACCTTAGATTAACCTAATTCACTAACTAACTTGCTATTGTTGCAAAAGATTGCTACAACCATCTAACAACAAAAAACTAACCTCAAAACTGACGTGTTATGCTAGCTAGACACTACTAAATCTGATTGTGACTATCTAATATCAATTTGCCTAGTTAAATCTACTATTTCTAGTCTTTTCTCAAGCATTTTGGAGCATAATTGTTGTTGTTGTTACAAATTTATCAATGTTGTTGTAAACTGTTATACTGCTACAATTTTATATCAGCTAGTCTATTTCTCAAGGGTTCATTGTCTTATGAAGCATTAACATCATTTTAGTACTTGGAAAGTGCCCTTTTTCTATTTTTTTTGTCTTGTTCTGGGAAGGTACACCTCATTTATCTTTTGCTTAATCTCTATAAGACACAAAGAACCTTTGAAATTGAGTGATTTGTGAGAGGTGGGAACTTTCTTGCCTTAGCTTTCTCAAACCTTCAGGTCACTAGTGACGTTTCCCCTGGGGTACATTGATATACTCCTAAATAGAAAGGGGTTTCCTATTAAGGTGACAGTGATAGGTCACCCCCTGTTACACCAATCTTGTATCTACTTCCTTTCGGCTTTAGGCAAGTACATATTGTGCAATAACTTTTTGGTGTTGTTGTCGGGGAACATTGAGTCAATATTCCTCATCGACACTTTTTTTGGTAAGCCTTTATCCAAATCCTTATTTTCACAGAGCTTACTTGGCGACTCCACTGAGGGTGATTCCTTCATCCCTTTGATAATCCTTAAGAGGATTTCTGGCGACTCCACTAACATTTTTCAAGGTGCCACCTTACTCTAAATTTTGTGATATTTCCAAGTTATGGGATCATGGCGCCCTGGGAAAAAGTGTATCCGACTATTGATTTCAAAATTTTTCAAGGACACCCGCATTACTTTGATGCAAAATGGCTGAACAACTCTCCAAGATTTTGAGGCCTCCCAATTACTCACATTGTAGAATTCTTGAAGTATATAAGTGAGATAGAATTGGAAGGGGAGGATGTTCTGGTAAAATTGTTCATACTTTATCTGCCATCTTTTTTGCAAGATTGGTTTAAGAGTTGTTGCGAAGATAGGGGTATATCATCTTTCGTAGACCTCATCACTAGGTTTATTGAGTTTGTCAAACCACAATGCCAAACATATGAAGATGCCCTTCAAAATCTCACTATAGCCCTAGAGGACAAAGAATTCACCACTGAGATTGTGGAAGATCTCAGGGATGTGTACCATACTCAATACCAAGAACCCTCTAATATAGAAGGAGAGATTTATGAAAAACGTTGTCAACCTTTTGAAGAGGAACAAGATTTTTCCCATGATTCGATAGAATGCAATAAAGATTTAAATAAAGAAGTGAATAATGAGGATGAAACATTAGTATCTGCTCCTCTGTCCGATGAAGCTCTCCAAGATCCTATCTCTCCTGCACAAGATGAAGAGAATGAGGTGAGTCATTTTCCTTTCCATTTTTTTGATGACACTTTATTCTATGATTTAGAAGGTGAAGAAATAAAGGAGCCCTTGGAAGAGCTAGGTCCTTCATTTTATGATAAAGACATGATTAAAGTGATGAGTTTTTTGGGGATGATGTACTGGACCCTCTTCCATTTGATGAAGTCATCCAAGCCACTGACGCTCCTGCACAACAAGAAGTGAATACAATAAGTTATTTCCCTTTCCAAGATTTTGATGATGCTTTATTTTATGATTTGGAAAGTGAAGAAGTACTAGAGGATCCTTTGGATGCATTAAGTCCTTCATGTTATGATAAAGATAATGACATCGTTAATAATATTGATGAGTTCATACATGTAGGAAGACATAAGTGGGATGTGATTGGTTCTAATGAGGATCCCATTTATGATATGGAAGGATATCTTCGAGTGTTTACTTTACAACAATCATACACTGTTCCTAATTGTTAACTCCCAAAATAGCACCGTCATTTTGGTCGGATTTTACGGTGGAT
>CBVK0100247696.1:0-15904 GCA_900067695.1 Picea abies
ATGTTCAAACTTTGGCGTCTCGCTGGAAGTCCATCCTAGTGCAACTTTGATGGATAACAAGGTGAATTAGAATTAGCTAGAGCTGGGGCCCTCAAATGGAAAAGTATAATAGAGACTAATATGGGAAAATAAATTAAAATACAAGGAAATACAAAGGATGTAGAGAAGCATCTCCACCACTTGTAAGAAAAGTTTAAGATCGTGAAACTGCAAGGGATTGATAGTCATAAGCAACTAGAAATGGAAAACAAGACTTTGAAGGAAGAATTGGCAAGAACCAAGAAGGATTTGGCTACTCAAACTAGCAGGGAAGAGGTAATGAAATTATACATAACTAAATTGGCCCAGCTTGCAAAGGACACATTGAGATATGGGAAACCAATCAAAGTCTACAACCTTTTTCTCAAAGAATAGTGTTACAAATTTCAATTGTAGAGTCTATTGCAACATGTTGCATTTAAGATAGAGACCCGAAAATAATTTATGGGTGTATGTCAGGATGGTGATAAAGAAGTGAAGGCTAGGTTGTGTGAATTCTATTTTCACAACCTTTCCCTCCCACATCCCTATAAATGGAATCCAAACCCATATGTAGGGGATGTCTAAATCAGGGACTATCATCTTGGCTTTGGCATGAGAAGTTAAGAGAAATTGAATTGAATAAATACAAAGAAGAAGAGATAAATATCCCTCTTTGGTCAGGGATAAATCCCCCAAACCAATAGATATCATAACCATTCATGAGACTCTAACCTCAGATGTGGAAGTGGTTCCCATCTTAAAGGAAAAACAAGAGAAATGTGTTTCCCATTTATAAGATATCTTAAGTCTTTTAGGGGAAGAGGCAGCTCAAGATTTCCAAAGGAGGTGGAATCCAATGCCACATGGTATTCAATTAAGGGAACACCATTCACCTAGAAATCTACAAGCTACCTTGTTCAAGGCCTCACTTTGCAGGGAGTCCCTAAGAAAATTAAAATTGAAATGCCTCACTTTGCAAGGAGTCCTCATAGTTATCTTTTTTATTTTCCTGAGAATTGTGCTACTCCAATCCCAATTATGAGCTCATAGGTCAATTATACTTCTCAATATATTTCCAATGACTATTTTATTTCTCAATTCTAAGCTAAGAGCAAGAAGTTATGGCCCTTTGAATTTTCCAACTTTGGCCCATTTTTGCACCTTTCTCCCTAGTGTAATTAATCTCAGACACCATCTTTTGCTATATGCAAAAGAAAATATACGAATGAGGAAAACTTTTGTATTGGGAACATATAGTATTCATTATATTGAGCACACAAAAACCTTCAAATTTGTGATGTAATTCTCTAGTCAAATTCTACAACAATCTAAAATTGTCAACTTGTCCTTTTTGAACTTTTTCCAGACTTGGAATTTTTAGTTGAAATTGTTATCTCCCAAACAAAGAAAAAATGGGAAATCTTTAGTAGGAAAAAAGTGTTTGGATTGATGAGGAGGTTAAATTGCAAGGAATACATTTTTTCCATATTTGTGATCCAGGGTCTCTTTTTCTCCTTTGAAGATCTCATAAGTCCCCCAAAAGTCTCATGTATTAGTGAATTTTGGTCTATTTCTGCATCCCCATTCCAAACCCCTTGGAATTTGGCTAAATTCTCCATTGGATATTTTCATGTCTACTTCCTTGACTCACTTTCAAATTATCATCAATGATAGGGCCTCTATCAAGGAGTACCACCCTATTCTCCAAAGCCCCCTAATTTGCAATTTCTAGGAATATGGAGTAGAATTAGCTAGTGGCCCTCACTGGCATTTTTATGGACCCTGATAATGTGGACCTATCCCCAAAATTCCAATTGAAGATGAGAAAATCTTATCTTGGTATGGCCAAAAAAAAACTTTCGCTCTAGACTTTTCTTTTAACTATACCTTTATCTTTGTTGACATGGATGAGATGTGCCTACTAACATGGTTCTCGTAGAAATTTATGAAGAACATTGATGCACTAATCTATCTGCTAAACCCTCATACATATTATCCTCTAAACCAACTTTCCAGTAACCATACTTATTGGAGGGTCTAGTCGACTATTCAACTGGGCCAAGCAATAAAACAATGTAATATGTTAGTTGATTGTATAGACAATTCGACTAAGTAGTTGAGTTAATCGATCTTCGGGTTAGGTCAACCAATGTAATATGTCGGTCGATTGTAAATACAAGTCAACTAAGTAGTCGATTCAACCAATGTAATATGCCATTCAACCTACCAGAGCCTTCAACATAATTAGTTCCATAAGCATTTATAGAGTTCAATCCAGAATTCTTAGTAAATTTAGTTACAACAACACTGGCACCCTTAGAAAATGATTCAACAATACATTCTTGAGCACTTGTCTTGTCAATTTTGGCATTTTCACATTTTTCAAAAGTTCCCATCTACGTAGGCTGCCATGAAAATACCAAATTCAACCTTCTATGCCAAATTTAACTATGTAATTGGAAAATTGACGTAATTAATCATCCTTTCGATGATGTTGGGTGCAAATTCGACCTGAATTGCTTAGAAATTTGGGGATTTTTCCCATTTTTCTCCAAATTCTCCATGGTCAACTCTACAACTCTGCAATCTGGCCAATTCTAGGCCTCTACATGTTGAGACCGAGTGAAAATTTTGGGGATTTTAACCCCTGAGGCATAATTTCTCCAATTTTTTGAGAATTTCCACAATTTCATCCGAGGAAAAATCTGTAGAACAATTTGCAAGCATAATTTGAGAATTTCGCATCTACACTTGGTAAATTTTAGTTCATGTGCCCATGTAGGCTCAAATTCTTAACCCAAGATCTAACACGATTTTGTAATGGACCTAGAGTGCATGTTGAGCCATATTACTACAATTCTATCTCTGTACACATTGTACATTTAAAAAAAATGAAGGTGGATCATGTTTTCCATAAATTAACAACTCTAATACCATTAATTATATAATTACACATTTCCATCCTTACCACAAGCTAACATTTATACACATTCTACTCTGATACCAAAATTATACACCCTCGTTATGTCACCAAGAATAATTCCTCAACAAGGTACCCCTGCTACCATAATGATGCCTTGTTATGAATGCATATTTATACTACCATGAAATGAAACATATAAACATAACATGAACAATAATATAAACATGTGTGCATATGCTTAAACACCTCAAACATAGAAGCATATGAAATAAAGTATATACACGTCAATTAAAGCATGTAAACCATAAAACCATAACACTTATCTTTTATGGAAAAATATCCACCAATTGGTTGTAGACCTCAAGCATTCCACTCATCCATAGACTCTGATGCTCTAGTTCTCTCAGCAGCATGTCACCTCCACGTTGGGGCTATGAGTCCACCAAGGCAAAAGATACCTAAGCTAATAAGGTATATGGTTAGTACAAAAAGTGTCTAGGCCAAGGTACCAAACTCCTGCAACAATTCCAACCAATAGAATCCCATTCCCCTCAACCTACACAACACAAGGAAGTGGACCCCCTTCTTTGGACTACAGTCCCTTAGGTTGTCCCACTTCCCTTCCAAGAATCCATCACAAGTTGATAAATAAGTCTCAGAGTTTTGGCTCCAGTAACTCTAGTTGCAATAATGGAGTATCCAGGCACCCTCCAGACCTCACACATTGGGAAATCCTACCCACACAATTCTCCCTCCAAGGATCCATCCTTCCCCAAGGCAACCCAAGGAGAATTTTCCACCAAAATCCACCTAATATTCATAGTATTCACAAGGTAACATGGTCTCTAGATTTCCTAAGCTCACACCCCACATACCAAACCAAGAATGGAAAAGTACCATGATCAAAATGATCCCATTTCCACTAATCCTCTAATTTTATATATTCATGCCTCATTGGGGAACTCATTCCCATACTTTTGGAAACTAAGGATATAATCATGCAATAATATTTAGGTTTAATACTTAGGATTAATTTAATATATTTGGCTTAGCTCCCTTTGCTTAGCCTCTTTCCTTAAACCCTTAGCCCCCTTTCCTCTCATGGATTCCTAGCCCCCCATACTCTTTTTTCTAACTTGGTTTGCAAAGATGATGTATTTTATTAATTAGTTATATGTGTAGATTGCAAATCGGCTCTCCGGCTTTGATCATCATAGGCTCTTCAGACCAAAAACATTACAAACACTCTAGCCCAGCTCTTCAGACCAAAAACATTACAAACACTCTAGCCCAAAAACCATACCGGCTCACCAGCCTATATAACATATGCACATATATAATTACAACATTGGGGTCAAATTGGGAGTATTACAGATGGTTTATAAATAGATGGCCATCTTCATCCATACCCTTTGGGTTGGGTGTATTAGGATGTAGAGTTCAAAGTTTCCAAGTATTGTAAGATTAGATTTGTTATTAGTGTATATTTTATTGATGAAATAGAATTTGATGTAGTGCCTATTGCTTCTATGTTGTAGTGTTTAGTAGCTCTTATATGTATATGAGAGATGTTATCTTCATCCGAAGTGACAAAAAATACTACCTAATCAAGTGTGGGAAGTCTATGATCTCTTTCGTGAGTGTACATCGAGATACAATATTTATTAGCTTGACCAAGACATATTGACTTCTTTTCTTGAGATATAACTAGGAATACACCAATTCCATAAGTTTGAATGCATCCATCGAAGGATGTATGAAAGAAAAGTGCAAATTGGAAGATCTTTTGTAAGAATGCATCGACATTTTTGAATATCCATAAGGAATGAGATACAGTTACTTTGATAATATCCTTTATCAAACTAAGTAGATCATGAGATACAGTTACTTTAATAATCTCCTTTATTGAATATAAGCTTGTAGTGAAGAAGTAGTTGCAAGAATTTCTAAAGAAATGAATCATAAAACAAAGTATATCACCATGTAGTTATATGGTCATTTTGGTGCTAAACAAGGATGGGACTTGGAGAATGTGCATTGACTATAGATCTATAAACAATATCACTCTCAATTATTGGTACCCTTTTCCCCATATTGATGATTTGTTAAATCAATTACAACATGCAAAGTACTTCACCAATACAGATTTTAAATTTGGATATCATGAAGTTTAGACCAAGGAAGAAGACACTTGGAAGAATTCCTTCAAGATAGAGTAAGGTTTATATAACTTGTTAGTGATGCCCTTTGGTTTGAGTAATGTTAATTTATGTTCATCCATTTAATGAATGTTGTGTTGCATCCACTCCTAGATTCACTTGTCATAGTTTACTTTGACGAAAAAATTATCTTTAGTTCTACTTTAGAGCATGTGTTACATATGAATCAAGTGTTAGAGACATTAAGGAAACATCAACTACTATAAAACATAATGAAGTGTGACTTTTCTAAGTAGTCCTTGATGTAATATGGCATGTGATTGGTGGGAGTGAGTTGAATATTAATACAATTATTGTATCATGAGGTCCATTCTTGAGATATTATGACCACCTTGTACCTCATGAGACCTCTCTTGACCATGATTAATACAATTATATTGGGTTTTTTTTTAATTGGATGTTAAAGAAATGACTTGGATGAATGACTGTGTGATGTATCCTTATTTAGTTATGGTTTTGATGATTTCATGCATATCTAAGGATGTATTAACCTATGGATCAAGCAAGTCAAAGTTCAAGGAGATCCTTCACAAACATCTACATGAGAGAAAATGGGGATTATGTCCCCTCATCAACCTCCAAGGCTTGTCAAGCATTCAATCACCTCAGGCACCAAATCCAACATCACATCAACTCAAATTGAAGATTGAGAAGGATCAATATAGAAAGGCATTTGTTCCCTAAACCATAGGCCCTTGATTATAGGGATCTTAAGGACACGATACATTCAATCAAGGACTGATTTAAGGGTTGATTCATGTAGTCTTTTTGCGTAAATAGGAGCTAGGGGTTAGCCTTAGCTTAGTATTTATACTTTGGAGAATTAGGAACTCTCATAGAGCTAAGTAAATCGAACTCTTGGAGGATGTATTGTTGTTATGGATTAATATTCTAATGAAGAAAATTTACTTTCAGATATTTTTATTTTGGTACTCTTTTTAGGTTCCTTGTAGAATCCTTGAGTAGAGCCCACTCAAGGTTGAACAAGGAAATTATGTGTGTTGGTACATCTCTTTTATTTCAATTGTCTTTAGTCCATCTTGTTTTCATTTTGTATTATGCACCATCTCTTGCAAGCAACCTTCATAACCTATAGCAATTTACATCATGTCATTTCAAGTGAACTTTATGGTTTTATGTCATTGATGAGGAGGTATTGTTAAATCTATTTGCTTAAGCTTTGTAGCAAGTCATTTCAAATATAAATATATTTGTTTTGTATTTCTTTGGTACAACTTTATAGCAGGTTAATTGAATTATATTCAATTATGTTTTATAGTAGGTTTCTTTCCCCATTATAACACAGTAATTTAGTTGGATTTATTTGGGTTTGAAGGACTTTATTTCATATTTCATTCATGTCTTGTTAAGAAGGATTATTCCTTGATTATTAGGTGCTTTGAGTTTTGATTTGCAACTCCTTTCATTTAGTCATTTTTTAACAGGTTGATTGAAGCATTCATTTTATTATTGTTTAATACCTTTTAGCCTTTTCATTTACTAAATAGTCCTTGCATTCATAGAGTTCACATGTCTCTTTATTAAATTGATAGGTGTCTTTATGTAGTTTTCACACATTGAGCATAGTACCTCATCAAAGAATTACATCCTTGGGTTGACAATCTAAAATTACAGCTGAGGATTTCAACATCCTTGTTGCAATTCTTTGGCCCATTAGGGAAAACAATGGAGAAACCAAGATGAAGGATATAAATCCTTATTCTCTGCCTCATTTACATGGCCTTACTTCGGAATACCCTAAAACTTTCCTTTTTGAATTTGTTTGCAGGAATTATGAGTATGCATATGATGATCAGAAGTTCAAGCTCTTTCCCTCTATACTGGAGGAATCATCCTTGAGATGGTTCATGCGCCTAGAAGGAAACAACATCTATATCTATAAGACAATTAAGAAAACATGCATTGACAAGAATAGGGACTCTACAAGTCTAAGGACACAAGAGATGAGATCTTATAAATGATCCAAGTAAAAAATGAGTCCTTGAAAGACTATAAGGAGAGGTTCCAATTCAACTACAAAAGAGCTCATAGTTTCACATTGAATAAAAAACTCACTCAAACTTGTGCTACTTAGAGGGGTAAGAGAATAATTCATGGACCTCATCAACACAAGTTTCATCCAAAACACCTTGATATACCTATGGGAAATCATTAATGTGATGACAAAGGACACTATGCTTAGAATAGACCTTTAAGGATTGCCAAGACACACAACTATTGTACTCCAACTAGTAAACATATTGTTATGCACCAAACACCCAAATAGCATCAACATAGAAATATAAGAGACTCCACCCCTTGATAATTAGAGAGAAGAATGAATGTGAAGCCTATTTTAGAGGGGAACCTCCTTTTACAATAGAATAAATGTACAAGATGATGATTCTAAAACTAGGTTTCCTTGGTATATATAGGAGACAAAGTTTAGAATTATAATTAAAAGGTCTATCCAACAACACTAATATAACAATAGAAATGTAATAAATCATTATATAGGGTTGTATCTAGGGATTAACATGGGGCTTTGTCTAGGGATTAGCATACCCCTCCCCTTCAATCAAGCATTTCCCTCAACACTTGATTAGCTATGGATGTTTATACATGAAGAACTCATCTTCCCATGTTGCCTCTTCTACTGGTAATTTCTTCCACTTGATGAGGTATGCAATAATTGTTTGATTTCATAGCTACTCAATTCTTGTTTCAAGGATTATTTATAGTTCTAGTATGATTTTCCTTTTTTATTAACCTCTAGTAATATAGATTGAAATGGGATCTTGTTGTTAATTACCTTCTTTAAGATAGAAACATGGAAGACTAGATATACACATGAATATGGAGGCAACTCCAATTTGGAATCCATACTTCCAATCCTCTGCAACACCATATTAGGACCATAGTACTTGGGTTATACTTTATTGTCCTCCTTTTGTTGCTTGAGGGACATATATTTGTGTGGTTGTAGCCTCGGGAATACCTAATCACCCACTTCAAATTCCCTTTCATTTTGATGTTGATTTGCTTCTTGTTTCATCCTATGTTGTGTTGTAACCAAGTTGTCCTTCAATAGTTTTACAACCTCTTGTTGGTGTTCTATGTGGTCCTCCACTTCTTGAAAATTCACTTTCCCTCTCAAGGGTGATTTGATGGATGTTGAGTATGTGCTATATTATTTGCACGATTATCCCCATGTGTAATTCATTGCAATAGGTGCAGCAGGGGGGTCACAAGGGGGAAAACATCCCACCTTGTCCAAGGGGTCATTAGGGGGGAGGTTTTGGGGACAGATCCACCGAAAAAAAATGGGCAATTTTAGCACACGCTTTTCTAATCATAGTTAAGGAATTAAGGTTGTAATCTAATTTAGGTCAATGAATTAAGGTTTTGGATGTCATAGAATATATATTTGTAAATAGTGAAGTTAATACAATGAGAGTTAGAGGTGTGGCTCTAAAAATTTGTTGGTTTTCCTAATTAAGGGTTTCCAAGGTAAATTTTTTAGCACTATGTGTGATTGTTATTGTGTTCTTTATGTTTTATAAAGAATTTGTATGTGCATGGCTATATGGTAAAGGTTTAAAACCTACATTTGGTATCATAGTAGTTATTGGCCTTAGGGGATGCCTTTATTGCTAAGGGTTTAATTATCTTGGGTCTGTGATACACCTGGTTTCAGTGGGAGCTCAATAGTGGTGATTCTTGTGGTGAAAGAAAATGGTGAGCAATTCTAAAATTGAGATTGAAACATTTAATGGGAAAATCTTTGAGCTTTGGAAGCTGAAGGTGGAGATATTCTTGTAGATAAAGAACAATGGGTCATTGTGGGTCCTGGTACTACACATACTGGTATGTCAATGAAAGAATGGATGAAGTTGGATAGGAAGGAAAAGAGCACAAACCGGTTGTGCCTTTCAGATTCAATGCTATTAAATGTATCGAGAGAAGCTACAACCAAGGAATTATGGGATAAGTTAGGGGCTTTGTATCAGTCTAAGTCCCTGATAAACAAACTTTTCCTTTGAAATAAGTTATACCTTTGGCTAAGGATGAATAATGAAGACTCGATGACAGGGAATATAAATGCCTCCAATACTGTGGTAAGTCAGTTGTTGTATGTCGACATTAAAATTTCCAATGAAGATAAGTGCATTAGTTTACTATGTTTTTTTTCAAATTCATGGGATAGTTTGGTTGTAGCTATTGGGAATAATGCAACCACTTTAAAGCTTGATGAAGTGGTTTCATCCTTGTTATTGAAAGATATGAGGAGGAAAACCATGGATAGTCAAAGCATAGATGCCTTATATGTAAGAGGGTGTTCCCTAGATAGAAATAAAAATAATCCTTTGAGTGGGAAATATAAAACTATAGGTAGATATAAATCTCCAGGAAAATCCTTAAGGAAATGTTGGAAATGTTGTAAAACCGGGCATTACAAGAAGGATTGTAGATCTAAAAGTGTTGAGAGAGGGAATGGATCTGATGATGTTCCTTCCATGGAAAGGAAGACCTCCTCAAAGGAAGGAGACGATGTGTACTTGGATTCTTCAAGCACACATGTAGATTATGATGTATGGTTGATCAATTTCAATGCTTCTTTTCATATGACTCCCTGCAGGGAGTGGTTTTGTGAATATAAAAAGTAATGGAGGTGATGTTTTCCTAGGGAATGACTTGACATCCAGAGTCATAGGGAAAGGAAAATTCAAGTTGATGCTCAAGGAAAGAAAGATTAAAACACTCTCTAGTATTTTTCACATTCTAGAGCTGGCTAGAAAGTTGACATCTATAAGTAAGATGAGAGATGCAAGTGTATATATTGTTTTTGAAAGGAAAACTTTCAAAATGGTTCGAGGAGAAATGGTGTTGCTATTGTTGAGGGGAGTTTGGAATGTAACTATGTACAATCTATTGAGAAGAATTATTAGTGAAGGGTGTAACATGTATGTTGCTCCTAAGGGTGGAAATGAAGAACATAGAACCCCTACAGTCTCTGGAAAAAAGACAATGTTGTGGCATCAAATACTAAGACATATTAGAGAGAAGGGAGTTCAATCACTATGTTGAGGTGAGGAATGGTTAATCCTCGCTCAAGCATTTTTTAATCTCACTAGGCTAGATAAGACAGGAGGGATTATCACCCTGGGTTTATAGCATGTCCAAAAATATCAAACATCCCTCAAGAAATAATTTCTTGGGCCTAATGCTATTATGAAATATGTATGCTTTGATGTAAAATAAAAATTTTAAAACACAAAAAGTACTTGCAAGTAAAATTTATAATAGTTGAATAAATAAATATAAGATAACATAAATCTGAAAAAGTTAATACACAATAAGTCTCAAGAATGAGAAAAATCAACATATGATTTTATTGATATCTTTTATGAGTTATAACTGAGTTTCTCTTTACAAACCCCTGCGAGAGTTTGGACCAAAATTAGACTTAGAAGTCGAAGATGTAATTTTGACTCATATAGACAATTGGTGTCTCTAAAAAAAACACTAGACTGAAAATAAACTAGATAAATCCAAGCTACAAGCGCATCATAGCCTTGACTCTGCAAAATAGCATTAATCAGCACTGAAACTAAATTCAGAACCTCTAATTATTACTAAACAGACTATTAAGATTAATGACTATTTAAATGAATGAATGAACTTTGGAGCATGTCAAAAGTCTATGCTTCCCAGTCCTTTCTTGTTTCACCTTTAGAGTAACCCTGATATCAACAAGATAACTTAGCTATGAAGAAACTCAAAAATTAATGAATGATTAAGTATTCTCACTTGAGGCAAGAGCAAACCTTATCAAAAGTATTTCTCTCTATTTTCTCATGTCCTTATTTATCCTTTCTCTCTTCCTTTTATTCTTCAAAAAGTAGTTCAGGTGGTTCAACTACCTTTTGTTATAAAGTTAAATAACTTTAGTTAAGATAGGACAACTTTATTTATAATAAGGGTAAATAATAATTGATATGTGGGGCCCCTATATATGTTTATTTATTTTATTTTCAACATTTTCCTTGTTTCCCCACATTTTACTCAAATATCATACACATGTCATCATTAAAATATACATGCAAAAGCAACCAATGAAATCATGTCACATCATCAAAACACTTGTATCTCCCAAAACATCATAAAGGCATGATATAAAAGTTTTTCAAAAAATAATATTCCCAAAACATCATAAAGGCATGATATAAAAGTTTTTCAAAAAATAATATTATGCATGATGTTCTAAACTATATGTCTCGAATGTCAAAACGAAAGTGTCATAAAAATAAAATCAGAAATAATATTTTTTATTTGAAGTAGACTCTCTATGTCTACTTCATTCTGAAAGTGTGGCTTTGTGTTTAAGTAAATCTGGATCAGCAGATTTATTTTCTTCAACTTTTGAGATTTCAAGGTGCATGTCATCAAATGTAATTTTTCTTTCAACATCTTCAAGTTTGGTAGGGAGAGTCTTCACTGTGTAAGAGGATGTCTGAGATGAATAGAGCTAATAGAAATGGCAAGTCGCTTTCCCTTATTTAGTTGAGGTTCAATGGCTAATGATTTATAATTTTTACGAACCTGAACAGATTGTGCTTGAGAAGTTGCAGAAGCAATAGGATGCATAGATTGTAAAGGAGGTGGAGGAGGCAATGAGACATTAGGCCAGTGGACTATATCGGAGGAAGGATTTGCAGGTACATTTTCCCAACCATCATTGGCTGGTGGAATATGAGGTGGTTTAAGAAATTCATATATTCTTGGGTGTGGCTGCAAAGGAGGAATAACAAGTCTTGAGGTCGATGTAAAGCAGGGTGGCCAACAATATTCAAATAGTGGGTTTGAACCAGTTAATCGAATTCCTCTGAATTAGCATCAAAGTGGATTGAAAACCTCATTCTCTTATTTCTTCCTCTTTGCCCAAATGCATTAGGAATTCTACCCATATGTCCTATGTTTCCCCTGTTACCAGAGTGATTGTTGCCACGACTAAATATATTCATCTGTATATCATCATCATTCAATAAGTATATATGTATATATAGGTTATAGTACATTAAACATCAAATACTATTTTGTTTTCAAAAAATTTAACAAAGGATCTGAAGTGACCAAGAAATCAAGCATGCCAAGGGAATATGAAAAGGAAATACGGAAATATGGAAAACAAGGAAGAAAATCATAAGCTATACTTTCTTTGTTTGATGTTCTAACATTCAAATTATGCATTCTTTACCGAATTCCTCGGTATGAACAATCACTAATCTTTGAACATGGGCAGTGAAATGAAAATGAAATCATAGTGATACGAGAATCGTGATAAGGAATGTATAATTTGTGAAAAGTGTTATAATATGACAGGGATGCACGAAAAAATACATGTTCATAATCCATTTAAAACCAATTAATTATGTTCATAACTCATCTTATTTCCAATCTGAGTGAGGTCCATGACAGAACGCTTACAAGCCATTTTCCACAATATTTCAAGTGCCAAAAAAAATCCCAATATTCTTTCAAATCAAAACAAATTGTTCATATACCAAGACCATATAAATCAATCTACCAGTAGATCTCTTCTTTGAAAGTCTTCTATTTACATAAACAGGGGGAGAAAATGCATGAAATCAAATGAAACATGTTTCGGGAAAATTAGGAATAATTTATGGAAAATGATATATTAAGTGGGGATTAGGTCGTGTTTATATAAAAGAAAAACAATAAATTTAAATCCATTTAATAGACTTTTGCTACTTATACATCGTAAAAAACTTCAATCTTGTATCATATTCCTTGAATGCCCAATAAACAGTACTTTCAATGAAAACTAAGTTCTTTTCATTGTGACCATTTGATATGTTTTGCAAAGATATGCAATATAAATTTGAACTTGGTATCTATCGTCAAATGGGAATTATTAAAATTGAACTTCAATAATGAACAAGGTATAAATTGGAGTTCAAAACAAATAATCATGTAGTTTGTCAAACAGATGAACCCGAGTACTTTAAAACCTCCTGTAGGCTTCGAATAAATTCAAACTTGGATAGAAATAACAGTTAATATATAGCCATATCGAAATACGAAAATGATTATTTTATAAGAACAATGACGAAGCTACATATTGCATATATCATCATAGAATCCAAACCAAAAATCTGCCATAATTCTAAGCTCAAACATTTTGAGACAAGAAGGAATATGGTCAGTTTTTTTGGTTCATTAAACCATAATCAGCTTTGTGATCAATTGTTGTACAACCAGGGCTTGAACTTCAACCATAGTTTGGGAAAAAATAACCATGGTTACATAAAACCTTTGTTGATTATAAAGCCAAAATAAACAACTTGTATACATACTTTAAATCCAATCAAACATCTATAAGGTCGTGGGTTCAAAACTTGACTTTGACTCGGCAAAGACAAAGAACTTTTAATATTGGTTGCAAAACTTATGCACAATCGTAAGCTTATTCTTTTTGAAATAACCCAAAACTTGATATATATCCATATAGAACTTTAAACCCATAATTTGACCCAGACCCAACAAATAATAACAGTTAACACAAACCATTGTTGGTTTCAAATGTATGAGCAAAAATTTCATACATTGTTCAAAAAAAAATTATCCACAATATGGGCACAGGTTCAAACCCCATCTCAAACTTGGTATTTCCAAAACTATTTCGTTGTTGGTTGAATTAGTTCCCACGGTGAGTAACTATATGCGTGTTTTCACTTAAAAGAAAAATTCTTCGGCACATATCAAAATGGTTCGACCCGTTTGGATACTATGAACAGCTTGGGGAATTTCTTAAGCTAGGTGAATTTATCCATAAATAGACTTTATAGGAAAAAGAACCCAGGTTGTAACCCATAAAATTTTACCAAACATAGGTTTGTTTCATTTTACTTCAAAAGCCATGATAATAACTTCCAAGGGAATGGAAAGTGAAAATTAAATGAAAAGAGAGAAAGGCATTCAATGAGGAGTTATACCAATTATTTTTATTTGTAAACAAAAACCGTTGAGCAAACATTTCCATTTTAAGAGTGGTGAATACGGAGAAAAACAACACACTTAACATCAGTCAATCACAGAGAGCCATTACTAAATTATTGTTGTGCAAAACATATGCATAAGATGCTCAACACACTGGAGAGTACATACCTTGCCTTGCAACATTTTTATACCATGGTCAGGCCGAGATGGTTGTTACAACTTCTAGGAGTAGGGTTTCCAAGCTATCTCGAGATCTCTTTCTCCACGGTATATCCACAGAACCAAAATGACCAAAATCCAAAGCAAAGTGAGGTGGTAGAGAGCGAGGGTATCATATGTATTGCCCATGTACTTGCAAATTGAATGCATGGCCAGCCCATCACGTCGGCCTTCAAACCATAGCTCATATGTGCATGCCAACTCGACATTTCAACAATTCACATGAGCTTTTAACATATTCACCATATATTTCATGCCATATAAAACAATCACAGGGTTGATACCATATTCCATGTCAGCTCATAACCATGCACTAAAATGTCTTTTACTAATTTCCATCAACCTTGTCAGTTCATTATCATAACTAATCAAGTTTACACATATACTCGTGTAAATAGGGTAAGGCATATTTTGTTTGCACATTCAATCATATGCAATATATGCTATATAGTATATGTTATGTAAGGTACCATGTTTAATATTGTCAAGATGTTGAATGATAAACAAAGTTGCATTATATAAGAAACCGAAGTGCAGCAAGACCTTTTCATCATCTAATCATGCCTTGCACCATAAGAATTGTAGGTCAACATAGTATAATTTTGAAGCTTCTTCATAATACGACTTATATGAAGACACGCAAATGCGTCGAAGGAAAAATTTGAAAATAAACATTTATATGCTTTCTTATAGGGGACCCCACCTATTAATTCTATATCATAAATATATAGATATGTCTTGCAATCATTTCCAGAGTTTTAATAATAGGTGACAAGATTTTGAGTCAACAAACTACATGGTAAAGGTATGTCTTTCACACTGGATTTTGATTTCTGTGAACATTGCATATATGGTAAACAAANNACACTGGATTTTGATTTCTGTGAACATTGCATATATGGTAAACAAAATTGGGTAAGATTTGTATTTGGTGCTACAAGAGCAAAGGGAATCTTAGAGTTAGTACATTGTGATGTGGTTGGACCTCTGCGTGTTCCATCACAAGGTAAATCTATGAGGAATACATGGATTTACTTCCTCCAAACAAAATCCAAGGTCTTTCGTAAATTTAAAGAGTTTAAGGCTCTTGTGGAGAATCAAACCATTAGAGGAAATTTCAACTCATAAGGAAAAATCAAGAAATTGATAAAATAATGCCATTTAGATCATTTTTTAATATTTCACTTTTATCCCCATGCTTATTTCACTTTTATCGAAGCTACCTTAAATATATATTTTATATTAATATTAATTTATGAAGATGAATATTTTTCCCCAAAATAAAGAAATAAAATTAAATAATCTATCTTAAAAGTTATTGGACCAACTTTTCAAAGTGTAAAGTTCAAAAAAAAAACTACTAAATATTATTAAAAACTAATATATTAAATTTCAGGTACTCAAAATTATATAGAATTAAAATTAAAATTGTAGAATAAACATTATATATTTTTAACATTATATATATATATATATATATATATATATATATATATAT
>CBVK0100247697.1:0-14398 GCA_900067695.1 Picea abies
GGTATGGCAGAGTCCTGAGAAGATCTTCCTTAACCAAGGGAAGTACATGGTCGAAATCTTGAAGAGATTCGACATGTTGGAATGCAAGCCCATGAATACACCCATGGAAGCGAAGCTGATGTTGCTGGTCGATACTTCGTAAGAGTTGATTGA
Organism: Picea abies; assembly: GCA_900067695.1. Taxonomy (NCBI): domain Eukaryota; kingdom Viridiplantae; phylum Streptophyta; class Pinopsida; order Pinales; family Pinaceae; genus Picea; species Picea abies. Next base: position 154 of record CBVK0100247697.1, read on the forward strand.
TGCCACACTGTACAGACAGATTATTGGATTGCTGATGTACCTGACGAACACTAGACCAGACATTTGTTTTTCCGTGAACACCTTGAGTCAGTTTCTGGTAGAACCCAGATTTGTTCACCTAGTGGTTGCAAAACATGTGATGAGGTACCTTAAAGGTACAATAGATTATGGTCTCTCAGCTATGATGGAGATCATGATTTCACATTGAGTGGATATACTGATGCAGATTGGGCAGGAAGTGTTTCTGATAGGAAAAGCACTTTAGGATGCTGTTTCAGTTTGGGATCAACTATGATCTCGTGGCAGAGTAGGAAGCAATCTAGTATTGCTCTCAGCACAGCGGAAGCAGAATACATTGCTGCATGTTCTGCCAGCTATGAAGTTATATGGCTTCGAAAGTTGCTGATCGGCCTATTTGACTTAGAGATGAGAGCAACCTTGATTCTATGTGACAACCAGAGATGCATAAAAATAATAGAGAATCCCGTATTCTACGATAGGTCGAAGCACATAGAGATCCGTTATCATTACATCTGTGACATGGTACAGAGAGGAGCCTTAAAACTCCAGTGCATTAGCACGGATGAACAGGTTGCTAACATGTTGACCAAGCCCCTATCTCGTGTGAAGTTTGAGTACTTCCGAGATAAGCTTGGCATAGTCTGAAAGGACCTTCCTTGAAAGGGGGAGTAGTTGTTGTGTTCCTTGCTTTTGACCTAGTTTTCCGACGTAAAGCAAGATGAGATGTTCCTTGCTTCTGACCTAGTTCTTAGACGTAAAGCAAGATGAGATGTTCCTTGCTTCTGACCTAGTTGTCAGACGTAAAGCAAGATGAGATGTGTACCTTGCTTTCGACCTGATGGTTGTGAAGTAAAGCAAGATGATATGATGAGACTAGCACTGAGCTTCCAGCTGGATAGTTGTGACGTAAAGCCAGTCTAGTATCCGGCTTTCGACCTGATGGTTGTGACGTAAAGCAGGACGAGTATCTTGCTTCCAGCTTGAGTGCTGTGATGTAAAGCAAGACGATGAGATGAGACTAGTACTGTGCTTCCAGCTTGATAGCTATGACGTAAAGTCAGTCTAGTATCTTGCTTCCAGCCTGAGTGCTGTGACGTAAAAGCAAGACATTGAGATGAGACGAGTATTGAGCTTCCAACTTGACAGCTGTGACGTAAAGCCAGTCCTGTATTATGATGAGCCAACCTCGTGCTGTGATGATGATGTATCAGTTTTTATACTAATACATATTGATGCAGATGATGATGGCATTCCTTTGAGAATGACGATGCTGCCGATGAAGAAAACTTTCGATGATTTATAGATACGCCAGTCAGTGTTCCAAGATGATATTGATGATGCTGTCCTCTCACCCACTTGATGCTGTTGATGATGTTGTCTGTTAGCGTCGGAAGTCACTCCTGGATTGCTTGCAGGAGCAGAGGCTGACGCCTATCAGTTTTTATGCCACGATTTTATAATTGGGGGTGGTCAAATGGCAATAGACCTAGGAAAGCAGCATTGACTCAGGAACCAGGGTCTGGTATGTAGAAAGCAAGGGAGGTCTTGATCCAACTTCCGTCAGTAAGTAGATTAAAGGGTGGTAGATGGAAGACTTGTGAGAAGGGTGAGCAAGACTGCCTTGGGCAATCGGCCTTCGGAATCTTGAGGAAGAAAAACTCAGAAGCCAAGATCCTCTTGGACTAGAGTTTCAAGGAGCTGAGGGGTGACTCGACTGGATCCTCCAATTCCAAGTCGTTCAGCGCTAAGAAAATCACAGGAACCGATTAGAAACAATGCAACTGTTACAGTGATCCAACCTACATCATCCTATAACAACTACAACTCGACTGGATCCTCCAATTCCGAGCTGTTCTAACATAGTAAACAAAGAGATGGAAAAGAGGCTGACATCCATAAAGTAAGAAGTCTCCAATGCCTTATACATTAACTAGAGCGACCAACGCTGCATCAAAACTTTACAATCGGGAGCCTCGTTCTACCATCGATCATTACAAAAATGGCGAAAACGCCTACATATACTCAAAACAACAGCAGTAGCAAAAACAAGACGTCGCATTAAAAACATTGCGTCTGCATGTCTTCTGACAGTCTGCGCATGCAGACTCTGGCCGATCGTGCACCCAAGATAGACGTTATCAGATTTCGGACTGTCCTGCTGCATATGAATCGACTAGCTTTAGTCCTTTGCTGAACTTTCTTTTTATGGCGGAGATGATGCTTAACCACCAGCAACAACCACAATAACTGCTTTCTTGGGACAGGGGACAACCTCGGTCAACTCTGCCTTCTGGGACGTGGAGGTCTTCTAATGGTGCCACCTGGATCAGCCAAACGGTCTCTCTTTGGATGCTGCTTCGCTAGACTGCTGCGAGGGACCCCTATGGCGGATGTGAAAAAGGGTATGATGGGAGCGATAGCGTCAACACTGTGGAGGTGATGGAGAGGAAACGGGAGCTGTGACATAAGCTGAGGAATGCCACGCGGTCTGAATAGGAAAGAGGAGGAAGGTGTGTGGAGTGCGGGGGTACAGGTGGACACGGAGTGAAAGGGATGATCCTACAGGTGGAGGTAACTGGGAGTGAGAGGGACACATGGCAGGAGACGAGAGGGCGATGAGCTGAGGAGGGGCCATGTGGATGGAAAGAGGGAAGTTGGACAGATGACAGGGGAAGAGGGAGGCGGTAAGTGATTTGGAAGAAGTGGGGGCAGACACAATGAGGAGGCACCACGTTAACAGGGGGAGGACGGTACAGAAGGTGACAAGTCAGGAAGGGCCCCCCATACCTTTACTAAAGTCAGGATAGCAAAGGGGGGCCGGAAACGCCTGAGGGCCGTCGATCTAGGTGCCCTGATCCTGGCCATTGGAAAGTTGCGTGCTCGATTCCGGACCCTCCTCCCTCGATTAAAGGCAGAAAGGCAAAGGGGGGCCGGAATGAAACCTCAGCCGTTGATTTAGGCGCCTCGATCCTGGCTGCTAGAGAGTTGCATGCCTGATTCCGGACCCCCCCCCTCTGCTTAAAGGTAGAATGGCGGGGGGCCTTCGGAATCTGCTCCTGACCGTAGATCTAAGCGCGCAGATCCTAGCTGCCCAGATCCATGCCCTTTTTAAGTCCAGCGTGCCTGAGCCTCGCTGATGGATGAATGACTGAGATGGCTTCGGTGCTTTCATCATGAAAATCTCGAAGGGCCCCATTCGTGGCTCAGCTATTGCGCCGTGTGTCCTTCAGATGAACGGTCCCGATGGTGTTTGATGTTAGAAGAGGGCTGCCTCCATTACCAGGCTCGCCGGGTGCTAGGACCATAGGATTAGCTTCAAAGGTGCTTATCGGCGTTTCGGGGTTCGGGGTTTCGAGATGTAGAACGACGTGAAACCTTCACCCTTCGAACTCCCGAATGCCGAAATGCTGATGTGACTAGATCTCGTGCGACGCGTCCTTTGGATGGACGACTGATATCTTTTCTTGCATGCAATATAGATGCTACCCATCGCGCTAATCGCGGGGAAACTCCGCTAACCGCGCTAACCGCTATTTCCTGCCGACTGTCGATCTGCTCCTATGGATGAATCTGGGTCGTTGACAACATAATTTCGCCCGCTCACTTGATTTTTAGCCTGAAATGGGGCTTCACGTGCTACGCTCTGGCGTTCTTCGTGCAACCTGCAGACCTGGATGCTCTCGAGCCCAAGACAAGAATTGTTGCTAACTTTAGGCTCCATGGGGGATAGAGTCGTCCTTGTGATGCTCTAAGAACTCATTCCGCAGCTTCAGTGCTTTGCTGTTGGGCTATGGAGTCAGGCTCAAAACATTCCGCTGCTGAAAATACAAGCCGAAAAATAAAAGCAACAAAATAAAGATACATGCTCAAAGGAGCTTATTTATATACAATCCTAAACTAATAAAACACTTTACATGGGGCTAGGTGAAAGCAGATTTCCACCATAGCCATTCAAGCAGCTTCCTGGATAGAAGCTCCTTCCTTCTGTCAATGATCATCAACAGATGGTGTAACCGTGACAGCAGAACGGTTACACTCTTCAACTCCTCCTTATAGGCTGGAGTTGAGATGAAATAGGGCGGCTCCAAGGCATAGGGGAAATGCCACTCCATGTACTTGTTGACAGGGTCATAGAATGAGTGGCCAATCCCATAAAACTGGTGACAAACAACTGCCTGTGCTACACATTGTCCATCTGTGGCTGAATATCTCTGATAAGCACAAGTAGGAGGACAACTAACGCAGGCTCACTGATCTCAGGCGGTGGCTGTTCGTTGATTGGCTCCGGATAGAACATGAAATGCGCGCTCAGTTGTTCCTCTGGTTCCTCCTTTTTTCCGTGCACTCCCCCATCTTGTAAAAAGGGAACGGTCTCCCGATCCTTCTCTTCAATCCCAAATGTAAATACATCATGGGAAATCTCATGAAGGAAGAAAGAACGATCCTCTTCCACAATGGATTCTTTGTTTAAATCTGAGACAGCAGGCTCATTGGGGCTAGATGCTAACGCATCCAAAAAATGTTCAATAATCTCTTCAAAAGAGCTGCCTAGATCATCTGCCTCGAAGACTGGAAAATCCTTTTTGCTGCCTTCAGATTCCAATTTTGCACACTGGGGAGTGGGGAATATCGTCTGCTCCACTAGTTCACTCAGAGCGCCATTCTCCTCCCTGGGAACTTCATCACTCTCATAACCCCCCCTTGCTGCAGACGAATGGGGAGGAGAAAGGACGGAGCTCTGATCCAGGTCATCAGGATCATCCTCATAGCCTACGTCCGAAACAGCTTCATCCGTTATAGAGTTGTGGTATCCCTCACTACAGTTATGAAAAACTAACACAAAGGGATAAAACTCTTGGTAATAGGCGACGAAAGCTGCATGAAACTCCGAGAGTGAAGAAATGCTAGCAGGGGGTAAAGAATGATACCATTTACGCGCATCCCTTGCTAACGAGAACATGAACATTTTCAATAATACATCCTCATGATGTATCTCCCACTGACGCATGAGTTCATGAAACTCACTGAGGTGCTGAGCAGGGTTGTCATCTTCACGCTTTCCAAATATGGGCAAATAATCGCCCCACTCATTCGGAGAGGGGACAACATTAGGAAAACCAGGAATAGTAGAAAAATTAAAAGGAGCAAACCTGTGAGCAAGGATTTTCTCCATATCAAAACAGTGGAGTCGCCAATCGATCCTTGAATCATGGAGTCGCCAGGTGAAAGATGCGTAGCTTTGAATGTGTCTGGTCCTTGTTCACCATCAAAGGCCAGATCCTAACGTTGTTGTTACCCCAGGAAGCTTCTCACGCTGAGAAAGCAGTTGCTGAAACCTTCTCGAGAAGGCTCCTTAGGGTCAGCTTTCAGGTGTGCTAACAGTAGCCATAGCTGAAACAGTGATGTGGAAACCTTGGAGTCGCCACAATGGAGTTGCCAGGTGCACAGTAGCAATCTTGAAGGGCTCTGATGTCTGATGCACCTTCAGAATCAGAGGCTCAATGTCGTTCTGCCCAGGGAAAATCTTCAACTTCGTCCCCAGCAACGACGCCATAAATGTTATCATCGGAAGTCACTCCTAGATTGCTTGTAGGAGCAGAGCCCGACGCCCATCAGTTTTTATGTCACGATTTTATAATTGGGGGTGGTCAAATGGCAATAGACCCAGGAAAGCAGCATTGACTCAGGAACCAGGGTCTGGATGTAGAAAGCAAGGGAGGTCTTGATCCAACTTCTGTCAGTAAGTAGATTAAAGGGTGGTAGATGGAAGACTTGTGAGAAGGGTGAGCAAGACTGCCTCGGGCAACCGACCTTCGGAATCTTGAGGAAGAAAAACTCAGAAGCCAAGATCCTCTTGGTCCAGAGTTTCAAGGAGCTGAGGGGTGACTCGACTGGATCCTCCAATTCCAAGTCGTTCAGCGCTAAGAAAATCATAGGAACCGATTAGAAACAATGCAACTGTTACAGTGACCTACATCATCCTATAACAGCTACAACTCGACTGGATCCTCCAATTTCGAGCTGTTCTAACATAGTAAACAAAGAGATGGAAAAGAGGCTGACATCCATAAAGTAAGAAGTCTCCAATGCCTTATACATTAACCAGAGTGACCAACGCTGCATCAAAACTTTACAATCGGGAGCCTCGCTCTACCATCGATCATTACAAAAATGGCGAAAACGCCTACATATACTCAAAACAACAACAACAACAAAAACAAGACGCCGCATTAAAAACATTGCGTCTGCATGTCTTCTGACAGTCTGCGCATGCAGACTCTGGCCGATCGTGCACCCAAGATAGACGCTATCAGATTTCGGACTGTCCTGCTGCAGATGAATCGACCAGCTTTAGTCCTTTGCTGAACTTTCTTTTTATGGCGGAGATGATGTTTAACCACCAGCAACAACCACAATAACTGCTTTCTTGGGACTGGGGAAGCCTCAGTCAACTCTGCCTTCTGGGACGTGGAGGTCTCCTAATGGTGCCACCTGGATCAGTCGAACGGTCTCTCTTTGGATGCTGCTTCGCTGGACTGCTGCGAGGGACCCCTATGGCGGATGTGAAAAAGGGTATGATGGGAGCGATGGCATCAACACTGTGGAGGTGATGGAGAGGAAACGAGAACTGTGACATAAGCTGAGGAATGCCACGCGGTCTGAATAGGAAAGAGGAGGAGGTGCACAGTAGCAATCTTCAAAGGCTTTGATACCTAATGCACCTTCATAATCAGAGGCTCAATGTCATTCAATCCCGGGAAAAATTTTCAACTTTGTCCCCGGCAACGACGCCAAAAATGTTAGCGTCAAAAGTCACTCCTGGATTGCGACAGGAGCAGAGCCCAACGCCCATCAGTTTTATGTCATGATAAGTTTAATGGATGATCAAATGGTTAGAGACCCAGGACAGAATCACTCTAGCCCAGGGGCCAAGTCTGGTATGTAAAGAACAAAGGAGGTCTTGATCTAACTTCAGTCAGTGGGTTGATTGTAAAATGAGCAGGTGGAAGAATTGGTGAGAGGAGTGAACAAAACTACCTCGAGCAACAGGCCTTTCAGCAGTTTGCAGAAGAAAAAATCTAAATGCAAGATCCTCTTGGTTCAGAGTTTCGGGGAACTAAAGGGGTGACTTGAGTGGATCCTCCAATTCCAAGTCATTCAGCGTTGAGAAAATCACAAGACTGATTAGAGACAATGCAGCTGTTACAGTGATCCAACCTACATCATCCTATAACAGCTACAACTCGACTAGATCCTCCAATTCCGAGCTGTTCTAATACAGTATAAACAAAGACATGGAAAGAAGTTGACATTCATAAGGCAAGAATTCTCAGATGTTAATACATAACCAGAATAACCAGTGCTTCGTTAAAGATTTTACAGTCAGGAGCCTCGCTCAACCATCGATCCTTACAAAAATAGAAAAATTGAGTACATATACTTAGAAAAAATCGCACAACAGAGGCGTGCTAGACTTTCAGGATGGGACGTCTCTTCAATCAAATCTGGCCTGCACTCCTCTGTCATACGCCATCTTAACCTTGCATGGCTCATGCTAAGGGGTAGTTGAGCCCTTAAATGCCGAATTAACGTGCGTAGGCTTCCCTGGTGAGTCGAGGACTCGGCATGGCTTCTGTGGAAAAAACCAGTACAGAGGACCATCTCGGGTAGACTTCCTGTCGGGACATCCATACCTTGAAATTAATGAGTGAGGCGAGGTTTCAACCACCCTCTATCTTCTTCATTTACTCTGAGCAGGTATCAGGATTGAGATCAAGTTGAACTAGCACCTGGAGAACACGGTGATCCCTTCTACAGCTAAACCCGACGCTTCGACCCTTTGCGCAGCTCTTTCTATCGCCCCCAAGTGACTACGGGTTGTGACCCTGTGCCTATCTTCAAAGGCGCTTTCGGCACTTCGCGTCTCGTGGCTGGGAGGAGGTTGTTCCTCATGCTTCAAAGTTACGATAGGAGAAACGCCGACATAGCCTAATCGCGAACCACATGTCTCTTTTGGATGGACGACTGAGACTGCTCCGTAATATTGTGGGCCTGAGTCCTGAATGCTTTCGGCGCTTCGCATATCGGGGACAGGAATAGGTTGCTCTTTGTGCTTCAAAGTCGTGATGGGTGAAAAGGCGAGGAGCCTAATCGCGCACCACGTGTCCCTTTTGGATGGACGACTAAGACTGCTTCGTAATACTGTGGGCCCGAGTCCGGGACGCCTTCGACACTTCGCGTCTCAGGGATCCCGGTTGCAAAGAAAAGCGTTTCAAGGTTGCGATGGGCGAAGTGGCGACATAGCCTAATCGCACACCACGCGTCCCTCTGGATGGACGGTCCTGTTCATTTGATGAATGTAATATAAGCGCTATCCATCGCGCTAATCGTGGCACAATTCTGTTAACTGCGATTTCCTGCCGACCGTCGATCTGCTTCACCAATTGATCCTTGCCGTTGAAATTAGACTGCTCACTCGCTTGATTTTAAAACCCAAAATGGACTTCTCCTGTGGGTTGCACTCGGCGCTTAGGCTGCGGCCTTGGACTAGAATGCATTTGATGGGTTTTCACAACCCATTTCTTTGCATTATACATCAAGGGTCCGAAATCGGGAAAAAACACCCCGCTTGCAAGAATTGGTGCTAACAGGAACTATTGTGGAGCATGTCACATCCCTTGAAAACATAGTCTTTAGGTATGGAACTTTTGGGTTTTCTATCATTATTTTCAGGCCCCAATATCGAGATCGATTTGTTTTCAATGTTGCAATCAATATGTACAATTATTTGTTCGAATACTATTCTTACTTAGGTATTCAAATTACTTGTGATGGAAAATTAGGTAATGCTCATATTTATTTTTGGAATTTGGTTTGATTTTAAATTTATATTATTAAATTCCAATCCTATTTGTGAAATATTTTCTTAATACTCAATTTTGGTTGAAATGATTCCATACAATTGAATTGAATTGATAAAAAGGTCATAAACTGAAATACAAAACACATACATATTCAATTCAACAATGACCCCTTAACTTTCCATCACTTTCTGCAATATATACACCATCCTCTAGTACAAATGCACAATACCAAAAGGTATTTACTTCTATTCTACTTTCAATTACATGCATTACAATGACTACCCATTTTATTTTGTTGAATGGTACACACATTATTGAAAACACTATGAATGGCATGATGACATCATTTAGCCCATAATAATGGAGTGTTTCAAATTTTATGGTTTCCCAAGCTATACTATTCATTGATTAAAAATGCGGGGTTGTATAATGTTGGTTGAAATAAATTCTAAAATATAAAAATTAATGAAAAAAATGATGTGTCTAAATGACATCCATTACTATTAAACATAATTATGTGTCTAAAAGTGAAATTAGAGATTTTATAGTAATAACAATATTGATTTTATATTTTTATATTAAAAATATAAGAATTATACTTTCACAAAACATAGTTGTATAAGATCAAACAAAAGTGAATATCATCTTTAACCAATGCATTTAATTACATCATTAAACAAGTTCAAACATAAATTCTTAAACAAAATTGAAATTTTAAACAAGAAGACCAAAATTCCCTCTAGACATCAACAAACCACAATACAAAATCAATTTATGTATTAATATATAAAAGAATTAGTTATATAAAAAGACGATAGATGTTTTAAAGTGTTTGGTAAGAGATTATAATAGCCCACCTTCCATTATAACAGTATCTATTTTCTCTCGATATAACTACTAACTATTGGTGAAAAGAGTGTTAACTAATGCTTTGTGAGTGATCCACTGGAGGAAGATGCAGAGCAGGTTTTCATGGCGACACTATATTTTCAAATTTTTTAGGCAAGAAACCCTGGAGGAGCGCAACAATGGACTTTTGCACATTTTTCGGATGGGTACTTGCTAAATAAAGTCGTTGGTATGGAGAGCTTGGTATTTCCATCTTTTAGCTAGATACGCTATACTAATCCTCTGACTAGTTTAGAGTCTTTTACTATTCCATTTTCTCGGTTTTCCATTTTCTTGGTTATTTCAGACTTTAACATGATCTGTCAGGCTTTAGAACTGTATATTTCGTTAGTTGTAATTTGTCTTTTTGAAGCTTCTCTCCACTGGTAGTCACTGGTCTGAGACCTTTCCCGGAGTGCCACATCACACTCGTTTCCTTGTATTTTGTCCCTTTGTAAGGTTATTTAAGGTTAAGCGGTTAACATTATGGATGTTGAGGTCAGCTATCCCTCGGGAGTTGAAGCCGGGTATCCTTGGAATCACCCTAGCTTCATCTCTACAGTGGATACGATTTGTAATAACCGAGGTATTAACTCCCTTATTAATGCTCCTTCATCTGTTCCATCAACTTATGAGTCGAATACTATCCCTCTACCCTTCATTGTTCCATCTAGTATTACTCAGCCTGTTACTTCTTGTGCTTCGATTCATAAGGAGGCTCTGCGAGTTTTTGGAGCTCCCACGAAGGATGAGTGTGGGGCTGGTGTTGGTGTTGGTGTTGGTCTAGCATCAAAGGAATGTGCACTCAGGAACATTGCCAAAGTTACATCTGATTCCTTTGAAGGGGCTGCGAAACAGGATAAGGTGTCCTTGGAGGAACCTGTTAGAGGTTTTGGGGGGAAGAGGCAACCCACGAAGCTTTCTACGAGAGTGTGGAAGCCCAAAAGAATGAAGCATTGTTTGGTGTTGGGGATGGATATTGGGTTGGAAGATTCATGCTCTCTCGCCATGTGTGTGTTGGTGGGTAGGCTAGCTTATTGCTTGTTTTGTAAACTCTCAGTATCGGAGTGGATGAAGGCCAATTGGGAATGTAATGTTCCCAAGCCATTTTTTTCGCTTGGAACACTAACTGACCACTGATTATCTTGTGTTTGTGTGTTTGTTTGCAGGTTATCTTCTTAATTCAGCCTTAGGGTTTATATTCAGATATCAAGCATAAATATGAAGATTTAATCAATGGAAATACAATATATGACCAGTGCACAAGATATTGAACCAAACAACACAAATTTGACCTTTATTAATATGATAAGCAAGAACCTGATACAAAGAGGATGCAGATCTGGAATAACATCAGATAGCTCCAGAAGATAAGATATGAACTGCTACAAAATGCTCTCGACAAGAAGATACAATCCTCTGAAGGCTGAATACAAAATGAAGATCAATATAGAAGAACCAAGGTGTAGTCCAAACCCCCTTGGATGATGACACATCCTCCTGAGAAGCCAAGAAGACCCAAGTTTCAACCTAGCTGAAGGAAGCCTCCAAATAGCATCAAACTCCATAGAATGATAGATCGGGGTAAGTAGAATCCCTCACTGAAGTCTCAAGTCAAGATGCCACGATCTACCCCTCCAAACTGTTGAATCCTCAATCAAAATTGCGCCCTCCTGAATACTGTTAAGCTCAATATTTCAGCCCTGATGAAGGAGGCCTCCAATTTCCTTGAAAATCCCTAGAAATACAGATCGGGCCACTGCAAGTCACTAGGTGAAGTCTTTGGGTCAGATCTGAAGTTTAACCCCTCCGAACTGAGCAGATCTGAATCACAATAGCGCCCTCCTTCTCTCCAAAATGTGCCAATGCTCTAGGAAATCAATCTGTAAGAGTAACCCTCTCAAAATGCACTGGATCTGATGATTGAGGATCTGCAAGAAGAACCTAGGTGTTAAAATGTCCAAAAGCCTTGTCAAGCTCCTGGATCGAACTCCTCTCCAATGAATGATGTGCCCCCTTGCTGGAAACCCTCAAGGGTACGACCTGTTGCTCTCTTGGATGAGTGATGGTACTCGTGAATGATGTAGAATGGTGTGGGAGGAGTATTACATCCACGAGACCAAGCTTGGAACAAGATGGGTGGAATCTTTCACCATCGAGTTGTTCTCTAGGGTTTGTATTCTCAAAAACCCTCAAAACTGTGTGCTCAAGAACCCAATAGCCAAATGCATAACAATCCAAGATGAATGAGAAGTGCGCCCTAGACTTTCCTTTATACCTCTTTTTATTCTTCTGTTAAGTTAAGTTAACCCTTAGGTTCAGCTCCTAACCCAATCTCAAGTGCTCTAATCTTCCAGTGAGTTACTTTTTACCTTTTCAAGTCAACTTCAAATTATAACATTGGGTTTAGCTAACTTTTCCCCATGTTGCATGAGACTATAGTCTAGTGGGGATGATTAGACTACTGAGTCTCTCAAAACCTCTTCATCAAGAGGTGGGGAACATTACAGTCTCCCCTGCTAGAAATTGCTTGTCCACAAGCAATTTTGAGCCCGTCTCCTGTATCACATGTTCACTCTCCCATGTAGCATCCTCAATAGGCAGATCCTTCCACTTGACTAATTATTCCTTGACCTCCATTATTTCCTCTGGCATGAGTGCCAACTGTCCCTCTTCATCCAAGGGTGGCAGTACCTCAAGTGGTGTGATGTGTTGGAAAATGGCCATCTTTAAGCATGACACATGGAAGACGTTGTGAATCATGTTGCCCTGTGGAATCTCAAGTTCATAAGCCACGACCCCTACCTTCCTGTTGATTCTATAGGGTCCAAAAAATTGGGTTTGAAGATTTTTTGCTGATCCAGGTGGATCTAAAATCGCTCAAAAATACTCAAATGTAGAAAAGGAAGATCTAGGAATGACCCAGAAGTCTCAGAAGGGTCCCTAGGCTCAAAAAATGCTCAAAACGCAAAGTTCTCAAAATTGGATGAAACCAACGCCATTGTGTCCGACTCGTTCTCCCAATTCCGACCATATATTTACTTTCTCAAACGGAGCTCGTATGAAGAAGTTATGACACTCTGAAGTTTTTCGAAAACAACGATAAAAAGTCAAATAGTCAACAGGCCGTATTGATGACGTCATCATTACAGATGTTGACGTCAGCATGACACGTGTCACCTTCTAGAAGCCCAGCAGTTTGGCGGATTCAGCCAAATCTGGAGGAAGTTCGCTAAATTTGGTGAATTGCTTAGCAGCTCTACTTATTTAACTAGGCACGCTTTTCGAGACTGTACGGATCTGACAGGCAGACACTGCATTGGGATCCATGCCAGGAGGTGTCCCAAGCAACCTGCTCAGAAATAGATCGACTTTATACTCAAAAGTTGAAGAATTTCGAGAGGATTCTAAATATGCTCTATGTTTCTTCATCTAAGCAGTCGAACAAAAAAGTGTCTCCAGAAGAGGAGTTGGCACGCTTTTCGACACTGTACGAATCTGACAGGCAGAGGCTGCATTGGAATTCGTGCCAGGAGGTGTCCCAAGCGACCTGCTCAAAAATAGGTTGACTTTATACTAAAACATTGCAGAATTTCGAGGGGATTCCAAATATGCTCTATGTTTCTTCATCAGAGTACCCGAACAGAAAAGTGCCTCCAGAGCCCATTTAAGCGAGCCAAGCATACTCGAGTTTACAGTCAAAAGTTGCAGAATGACATTTTTTAGCCACCTATGATGTCTATTTCTGCCCAGAATCGCAGATCTGAAAGTTGGTTTTTGGGAGCTCTTATGTAAGCCTTTCTTTGTAATTTTTTAAGCATTTGAGATTAATTAAAAAACGGTCTCACTGTTGGAGTGGACCCGGAGACGTAGCCAGGAAGTCTAGCGAACTCCGTTACCAATTCTTGTTCATATATAGTTTGCTTACATGTTTATGTGCTCATGTGCTTGATGGATGTTCTTTAATTTTGCATTACAAAGATGGTTAACAGTTAAAAATTCACATGCAAATAATGGTTAAAAGATCTTGAATTTTAGATCAATTTAAATTTTAGATCAAGTTGATATCAGAGCGAGGTTAACCATTTGCTTTGTGAGTTGATGTTAACAAGATCCAAGCTTCAGCGTGGTGAAGGAGAACTTGAAGAGTTTGATCCAGAGATTGGTTCAAGAAGAGGAAGGATGTCTTCACCAAAAAGAGAAGAAGCAGCTTCTTCTATCCCTTCTGAAGGGGAATTTCTGAAAGCTTTCATGAAAATGAAAACGATGGTAGAGGAGCTCTATCAAGATAGAAAGAAAGGTGAACAAGGTGGACCATCTCATACATAAGATAAAAAAGAAGGAGGTGGTGAGGAACCCCCTAAAACCCCAACAACTTCTCCATCTTTTCTTGATGGATCTATTCCTTCTCCATTTGAAAAGCAAAAAACAAAAGTTGATCTTAATATGCCTCATTTAAAGCTTGATATTAA
>CBVK0100247699.1:667-13948 GCA_900067695.1 Picea abies
TGCATATGTTCATGTTCCAAAGGAAAACATGAGTAAGCTAGATAAGAAGGATGAAAAGTGTATCTTTATTGGATATAAATATGGTCTCAAAGGTTATAATATTTGGAACCTAGAAACTAAGAAGGTAGTGTATAGCTGATATGTGGTATTTAGAGAAATGAAGGATGTTGTTAAACATGAAGTCCTACCAAGTAAGGGAGAACCAGATAAAATAGAGTTTGATTTAAAGGATGATGAATCAAACTCTACAGAAGAATAGGAATTAGAAGAAGAAGATCCTCATACTCCAATATTGAGGAGATCGGTTCGAGAAAGAAGGCTACTGGAAAGGTATACTCCATCTGATTTTTGTTCAAATTTTTCTTTTTCTATTACTGATTATGATCTTAGAACTATCAGGGAGGCAGTGGATTCATAGGATGGAAATATCTGGAAAAAGGCTATGGACGAATAAATGGAATCCTTGGATAAGAATGAGGCTTGGGATATAGTGGATTTGTCGAATGGAAGAAATCCCATTAGCAACAAATGGGTATTTAAAAAAGCAGTTGAATGAAGAAGGAAAAGTGGAGAAATACAAAACTCAGTTAGTTGCAAAGGGTTATTCCTAGGTTGAGGGAATTGATTTTGGTGAGATTTTTTCTCCCGTTTCCAAGCTAACCTCTATAATATTTCTATTATTTGTTGTTGCTACATTTGATTTTGAATTAGAAGATATGGATGTGAAGAAAAAATTCCTACACGGGGATCTGGAAGAAGAAATCCATAAGAAGTAGCCAGAAGGATTTGTTGTGATGGGAAAGAAGGAGCTGGTATGCAAGCTGAAAAATTCCCTATATGGTTTGAAACAATCACCAAGGATGTGGTATAAAAAAATTGATACTTATATGTTGGGACTTGGTTTCACAAGAAGAAAAGAGGATCATTTTGTGTATTTTAAATTAATTTGTGATCATTTGATTTATTTGGTCTTCTATGTGGATGACATGTTGCTGATAGGAAATAACAAGGAGATTATCCAGGATGTCAAAACTCAGTTGTCCTCTAAATTTGACATGAAGGATCTCAGTGATTCAAATTTCATTTTGGGCATGGAAATTAAAGATCGACAAAAGAGGAAACTCTAGTTAAATCAAAGAAAATATGTCGAGACAATATCGTTGAGGTTTAATATGAAGGAATGTAAACCGATCAAGGTTACTATTCCTATTGGTGTAAAGTTATATGCAGATCAGTGTCCCAAGACATAGGAAGAGGAGGAGGACATGTCTCATGTTCCATATGCGAGTGCGGTTGGAATTTTGATGTATGCAATGGTCTGTATTGGATCGGAAATTTCACATGCAGTGGGATTTTTGAGTAGGTATATGTCAAAACCAGGGAAGGAGCATTAGAAAACAGTAAAAATGGGTTTTTAGGTATTTTCGTGGCATTTCTAGCTATGGATTGTGCTACCAAGGAGGACTGGGATTGGACAGAGTGTTGGATATACATGGATTTGCGGATGCATACTGGGATGGAGATATGGATTGTAGGAGATATACAAGTGGGTATGTGTTTAACCTATTTGGATGAGCAATAAGTTGGATGAGCAAAAGATAGGATGTAGTGGCACTTTCAACTACAAAAGTTGAATACATGCCAACCACTCATGCAAGTAAGAAATAAGTATGGCTACAAATATTTTGTTCAGGTATTGGGTTGGTACAACAAGCTGTAAGGATAGATTGTGACAATAAGAGTGCAATGTTTCTAGCGAAGAACCCAACTTATCATTCAAAGAAAAATCATATTGATATTAAATATCACTTTCTGAGAGACATGGTTGAAGAAAATAAAGTTTTTTTGATGAAGGTGGACACTTTGAATAATGTTGTATATTCATTAACAAAATTTGTGAGCACTGAGAAGTTCTCTTAGTGTAGAGGATCCATGGGCATTCATGCCCTGGATTGTTCACTATGTAACCCTGTAACCCCCTTTATGCAAAGAAAAAAACAAGTGGGAGAATGTTAGGTATGTGTTATATTCTTTACCTCAAGAAACATGTTGCATTTTTGCCTCATTTTTTGTGTTGCCTTGATTTTCGTGTCCATTGTTGGTTGGTTTTTCGGCACATGGTTTTTTCCCGGTGATTTTCTATTTCTAGTTAAGGAATTAGGGTTGTTGACTAATCTAGATCATTGAGTTAGGGTTTTGGATGGCGCTGGATCCTATATGTATATTGTATTGTAAATAATGTATCACTATGAATGAATATAGAATATGTTGGTTTTTCCGGTTTGGGTTTCTAGGGGAAAAATATGGAGTAGGTGTAGCCTTACAATTAGTCATGCCAAAGCACTGAAGTAAATCAAGTGGATGGTTCTGTTGGAAAATGGAGTTGCCTTTTGAATACTAAATAAACTGTAGACCAAGAAAATAATGTAAAAGTCCTACACATGTCATATAAAAATGTACCATAAATGTTTCCTTAACACTCTAAATCATAGATGAATAATTCCATGTGAGAATTAAATCATCCACATACAGAATAAAAATCAAGAGATCATTACCATGTCTTCGAATGTAAACCAAACCATAGGATCATAAAGACAACAATTGATCCCTAAACTAATCAACAAACGATCTTCTCTTCTCATATAATTTCATGCCAACCATAGATGAATATATTCAAAAACAATATCCCAAGAACAAAATACAACTACAAAAAAACAAAAAATATTTTATGAGATAATGCTTGATCTATTAGATCTTTTGTTTGCGCAATTCCTAATTTTGTTTTATATAAACTCAAAAAATATTCCAACAATGCACTTTGATGTGATAAAATAGATCATATTCATATTCCAATGTGCCACAATTGCACAAAATCAAATTAAATTGTGTTTTTTTGCTATATTTTTATAATCAAACAATTTTTTTCCCAAGAGTACTTTAGCAAATGAAATATCACACAAATATCAATTTTTCTGCATGAGAGGCCCCTTGTACCAATACTTGAGAGGGCAACAATCAATTCTTAATCTTTCAAGCTCCCATGGCCGGGATTCATTCTTCTCGACCTTTGATTACATTGTAAATTGTAAATTGTCTATCATCTCCAACCACCGTGAGATAAAATCATGTTATGATACACATAGACCCTAACCTTGGAAACCTTAAATTTTCTTAGAAAAATATCTAGATAATTCCAAATCCTTCAAATTTGTATCCTCCAATGAATTTGGGATTCAAGCGAACCTCACCAACTCTATTTGGTCTCGAACCTCATCAAGATTTTTTTGCCTCACGAAATCGATTTGGATGTACAAAAGGAGAGATACCATCATAGGCAAGAGGCATTCAAATCCTTGTGTACCACAAAGCCAACAAATAGGACCATAAAAAAATAACCACATCCACATCCACAAATTCAAAATGGAATGCAAACCAATGTTTGGAAAAAAACCAGATCTACAATCAGTAATGTGTAGATGCAACAATCCTTCCAATTTGATGATATTAAATATATTATATTGATCTTGAAGATTACACAACGTGAAGATATCTCTCAAAAAAATGAGAAGGGGTTTGTATATATTTATTTGATACCATGAAAATATTCAAAAACAGTATCCAAAGAACAAAAGACAACTGCAAAAAAAAAACAAAAGCCGACTACCAGAGAATGATTGATCTATTATATCTTATGTGTAAAATACAATACAAGAGAGTATTGCCTATATATAGAAATGTAATAATCCCAAGAAATAACTATCACACATGGGCAGATAAAGATGCCTACATGAGGTTACAACTAATGCTAATTAGATGCATTGAAAAATAAGTCTTAATTCCATCGGAAAGCTCATTAAGAACTCCTTCCAACAATCCCAGGTACTCCAAAATATTGCGCTTAGCCTCTTCTTAAGATTCTCCTTTGTCTTTCATAATGGGAGAATATCTAGTTTCATAAACCTACACAAACAAAATAAATTTATTCCACACCATTGATTGATCTTAGATGAAATGACTAAGTAATCAGATATTTAAAATGAGCATGTGAATTACATGAATTCCTTATTGTCTACAAAGTTTTCCCAGAATTTTGCACGGGCTCAGTCATATGCATTGGAGGGAAAATAAAGGATTAGAGTTTTCGTATGCCTCGTCGATGTATTCAAAAATGATTATAGATTCACAGACAGGCTTGCTTGCTGGTATGATTCTTCTTGTGAATAGGGTTCATTTGTAGTACGAGGTCACTGTTATTCAAGGTATTCTCTTCTTAGTATTCATATTTGATGTCTTTCTCCTCCAATCCAATTAAAACCCTTAGACCAAATTGACTCTCCCATAAGTTCAAAACCTCCACTGGCTCCTCCCCATCCTTCTCCATGTTCCCCTATGAAAAATTGGAAATAATTCAGATCACACTTATTTACGGATCGATAAACGTTTGTGCAGTTTGCCTGAATTCTTGGTGAGCTAACCAAATAGCTTGTTATATAGTGAGTGAGAGAGATACCATGGTATAGGCCATGATACATAACAAATTATAAATTATTCTATCTTATGATTTATCATGCCCTAAAAAATTTTCTATCTTGTGAGGTATCGTAGTCTCACAAATTTTCTATCTTGCGATGAGTCGCAACCTCAAAAGTTTTCTATCTTGTGATGCATCACAACCTCAAAGATTTCCTTTGTTGCGATGTATTGGAAGATGAAAAGTTTTATTCATGCAACATAGCACGACTTGAAAACTTTCTATGATGTGATTTAGTGAAACCTGAAAAAATTCTCTTTTGAAAAATATCAAAGGACAAAAAAAAATAAGGGCGCAACACAACAACTTTGTTGCACCAAAATAAAACTTCTAAGAACATGACAAATAACAATAGTACAAAGTTTCTCCTACTTAAACATATTCCATCAAACTTTTAAAAAGTGTAAAAGGGGAAAAAAGATTCAACTCTTCTTTATAAAAGCGAAAAAAAAGTATTTTATTATTCATTCCACATTTTACTAATTTCATTAGAGCATGCTAGCCATATATTGAGAGAAATAATTGTAGAGATCCCCTTGTGTCAATTGTGATCAAAGAGGCCATGTTCCATATTCAACCACTTGCTTTCCTTTTTCCATTTGTCCTCTACTCTAGGTAAGTATTTCTCCTCCCTAGTTGAATCTTGGATTTTTTTATTGCCTCTAAATGCCATTCATATTTAGGTATTTTTTATTGTTTACCACCTAACCAATAAATTTTTTTTCATGACCATGAGCAAAATCCTCAAATATGAGTGTGTCTACAAAAAATAACAAAATATTTTATTCCCTAGAATTAACATTTCACCCATTAACTATCACTTGGTTATCACACACAAAGGGGAGAGTGCACAATCATTTGGTCTATCCTCCTATCTATGATCATGTTGTCATAATTGGAGGAGAGAATGGGGATGAGGAATGAAATATTTAAATCTACACATGGAAAGATCCATGTCCCTAATAGATACCATTATCATTGAACCCTGAGACCTCGATGTTCCCTACATGTACAAGCAACCATAGGACATATGACATGATTCATAGGATATAGGACCTGCGAATTTCATCTTGGTAACATCTACCTATTATTTTTATTAAGTATAGGTGGACCATGCCATAGACCCTAACCTAATAATGGAATCACTTCACTTATAGTTTGTTACAAGACCCCAAACCCCCACGTGTATCAACCATTATTTTCTTCTTTCCAATGCTCATAATTTCTCAAAATGATATTAAACAAGGATGCATGATAAATCCACAATAATTAGAAGTAATGTAAACATAACAGGACCCACTTTTCAAATCCTCTTTTCTCTTCAAAGTGGTTTTTTCTCATTATTCTTATAGCCCTAAAATTTCCTATCCATGCATACATGGCCTTGGCCCTCTTACTTGCATATTTTTCCAAAGTAATGTTGAGTAGCTCTTCTTAATTTTTTTTTTTAGAGAATGTATGTTCCCTGCACCATTACATCCCACGTACATATGCTTGTTGCATGCTATACAACCTGCGGTCATACACTTGCTGCACACTAAACAACCCGCGTATGCTAGCAAAAGTTGTAAGGAATTCGGTGAAATTCACGGGCTATTGGAGGTTTCCCAACCAATTCACCTGCTATAGCCCGCCACCCAATCTAATAACCATCATTTTTTCATATAAAAAGAGGTGTTGGGGTCTCATTTCACATCCAAGCATAAGAAAAGTGAAACTCTGCCCAATTTCACTTCCCTTCCTTGCCCAAGCTTTTGCTATCTTTTCTGAGATATTGCCTCAGCATTCCCTCATCAACACCTTCTTCTTCCATTCAATCCATTCCCTTCCTTTGAGGTCATCAGAATATTGAGAGAAGAGGCCTATTCAAGGTGCACTTGGATCATTGTAAAGAGGAGCTCAGACTAGGTTTGTGGAATGGTGGCCAACACAGATTGTAAGTTTCAGTCTTGGTTTGATGAATAAAAGAATCTCTTTTCCCTATCCCAAATGATGATGTTTTGTGTATTTTATTTTATTTATACATAGCATTTGATATCTAACCCTAACTCATGAATAGAAGTAGCATGCTTGTAGTCCTTGTTTTCCTAGTTTTGGATGTAGGTCAGCCCTAGTAGGAAACATGTGGGATAAAAGGTACAGTTACCGATCTTCTCTCTTATTTATTTATTGTCATTTGTTTTGGTATGTTTGGGGTAGAGTAGAAAATATATTGACTTTTAGATGATAATTCTCTCTGTCTATATCTTAAGCCATGGTATAGTTAAAGGGGGGATTTTCCTACTAGCAGAACCGGCGACCATACTGGGGATCTCTCTAGGGTTTTTTAGGGGGTTTTGGGTTGATTTCTTGGGTTTTGTTTTCCTTTTGAGTTTCAGTCAAGTTTACTGAGTCTATCAAGGGGTTTTGGTCACCTGCAAGGTACATGCCAGCTTTCCATGCCTTGTAAGTCTACCTTATATTTTCATTTTTGAAAATACTCAGAGTTGTACGCACCCTGTGAAGGGTCAACCCATGTACATATGTGCTCTACACAATAGACAACCCGCATACATACACAGGCTACTGATGCAACAACCCATGTCTCTATTTCATGAAAGTATTTTAATAAAGAGGGAGTTTTCCTCTTTCCTGATAGAAGTTCAGACTTCTCAGGGATTTCTTGAATCATACAGAGTCTCTGTCTATGGCCATAGCTTGGGTATAGGTTCCAATTTACTTGTTTCCTTAGTCTTCTTGTGTTTGTCCTAAAAGGTTTTGAGAAAGATGTCAAGTCTTTGATTCTCCTTTTGGTTTCTTGTTTGAATCTCTACGATCTGCAGTAGGATTAGGGTATTTATGAGTCTTGTTTTTAGTTTTCTCTTTGTCCCTGCTTCTTGCTTTGAAAAAACAAAAAGTTTACTTCAGTTTTTTCTAATTAAAAGCAGTTCAAAAAATAAAATAAAAAAGACAATTTATTTTCTTTCTTTCAGTTTGGTAAAGTAGTCAAGGTTTCTATTTGCAAAAAGAAAAAGATTCTTCATTTCCAAGTTCTTTTCGATTTCCTGAAACATAAGTGGTTTGTAGCCAAGTGAAAGCAAGTTTTAGGATTTATTCATTTACAAGATCTTAAAATATCATTTAGAAAAGTTGAATTTAAAAAGAGTTATTTACAAGCTTTGCTTTTCATTTCAATGTAATTTTTATTTCAAATACTTTAAAGTTCTCGTCTTTATTCATGTCCTCATAAAACCATCAGTTTCACTATTGTACCTTTTGTATAAATCAAGCCTTAAAAATAATGCCTAATCTAAAATACATTAGACTTTTTTTGTTTGTAGGGTTCACAAACTAGTTTAGGGTTTTAGGCCCTTGAATTAGGTGTGAAGAGCAAAATATTCAAGGCCACTTTAAAACAAACATCCGAGTCTGATTTAGGGAGTGTTTTAAGTCCAGTGTTGTAAGAGTTAGTCAGTACCCCCCTCTAACACAGGGGATAAACACAAGGCCGCGTGAGGAAAGGAAGAGGAGATAACCCCTTGAAAGATGTACTAAACATAGTGGGGATTGTATATTGAGGGTCTTTCTCAGGAACAATACCGATCACATTTTCCTACAAAGCTTCATGGACCTTGGATTTGTTCGATATCCTTAGTTGTCTTTTGGACCGTTTGCTTTCGATACCCTTGAAGGGAGTCAGACTTGTTATCTTTCTTATTACGATCTGCCTGACTGTCGACTGTACCCACCTGGTGACTGACTACGAGTTGGAAACCTAGTTTCCCATATTTTATGGACCTACATAGGTGACTGCGGGGGTATACCACAGTACCTAGGGTGAATGTTGGAACACGCTTCACAGAGTATACCCGGAGGGTTCTTCCGTGTTCGATTTTCACTTGCACCAATTATATAAGTTGTTATAATGTTGATTGGCATAACTGTCCTTCCGACTAGTTAGTCATCTTCTTGATTTTCCTTTAGGAACTTTTAGTGTGTGCTTTGTGCTCCCTAGTTTTCCATAGTGAGCTAGTCATTCATTTATTTTTTTCTTTGACCTAAGGTGGTAGACTGCCCATTCTGTCGGTCATGAGGACTTTTTGGTCTTTCACTTAGAAACGTGGAGATGCCTCTTTATAGGCATTGTTTTTTATAACACTAGTTCTGTTGGCAAATGTTTAACAGGTAGCGTGTGCTTGTCACTGATGGCAAGTACAACAATGAAGATGGTAGGATCAGAGTGTGCATGTGAAGACTTTGCAGAAGCATAGAAGTCCAAGAATCCCTTGGGGATTCGAAAGTGAAAGCTCAGGAGGAACAACGTCGAGGAGAACACGTGCAGCAAATATGAAGATACAGGAGCTCGCAGAGGAGAAGGAAGAAAAAGATCGAGGCCTTTGAGAACTTGTAATTCTCCCAAGGTTGGGAGGAAAGTGTGCAAAGCTCAGGAGGGAGCACAGCCACCGTTAGATCGGCTGAAGAAGAAGATCTGGACCGATGGTTTCTACATCTAAGAGGAGCTTAGGAGAAGCCTACAGAAGGGAGAGATCGACAGTCGTTGGATCTCATTCAGAAATCCCATCAGTCGTCATATCGGACAGGATATGCACGAGGTTTACCATCGGGAAAATCCAAGGTGAAATCCCGAAAGGAGGGATGACTCATCAGGTTTTCACATATCGGGAATCCCGTGAGCCAATGCATTGCAGCATTGAAAATCTCGAAACCTCGACGAGTGGTAAGACTGCGGTCACAGGGATAATGGTCATATGGGCTAGGAGCCTAGCCAGGAGAGCTAGTGCGTAAAGAGTGCATCAAGATTCGAGGGATCGCGAATCCTGAGGACATACATGTTTCGACATGGGAAAGTATGAAACCCCGATGAGGAGGTTTGACTATGGTCATATAGGAGAAGGTCACGTGGACCACGAGCTTAACCGGAGGGCTAATTGAAGTTAGAGACGTCAGATCCAAGCGCAGGTTTCGACCACCGTTGGATTGAGGAAAACCTGCACGATCTTTAAAAGTGTAAGGAGTAGAGGGCTCACAAAAAATCAATGTAATCTGAGCCGTCAAATCAAGATCACATCTGAACTGTTGATCAAAGTTTCGGGGATCGAGAGTTGGACATGTCAAAGATTATTGACATCAGGAATCCTAATATCGCGATATGTGAAATCACGATGCAATCTGAGCTGTCAAATCAAGATTTGATCTGGACCATTGATTCCAGTCAATGGAGAGGCATCGGGGATCGAGAGTTGGACATGTCAAAAATTATTGACATCAGGAATCCCAATATCACGATAGGTGAAATCGTGATGTAATATGAACCATTAGATCAAGTGTTGATCGGAGGGCTACTGATGCATGACAGAGTGAAACTGCCAGAAACCATTGATGGTGTCTGCTAGAGAATTCGAAGAGACCCATGTGTGATCGCTAGAGGAGATGAAGAGTCTCCAAGCTTCATCCAAGTGAAGGAATACTATTCTTAGAAGGGATTGACAGATGGATGAGCATGGAAGCATGTAACTAAAACAGAGAAGGTGAGCTCAATTGTCACAAAGAAGACGAAGAGTCTCAACTGCCAGAGAAGCTGAAGAGTCACGATGATGATCAAATAGAACACTCGAGAGGTGGAGGATAACGGCGCAGAGTTAGAATGTAGAGGCATTGCGAACATTGCATGCACAAGGTGCACAGAAGCTATAAATACACAGTCTAGAGAAGAGAAGGGGGTGGTTGCTATTGCTGTTGGAGTTTGCTGTGGTTCTTGTTGGTGAAGGCGATTCATGTGTGAAGAAGGAGGATAGTGCAGTAGCTGAATAGCACAAAAGAGGAACTGTGCAGTGAATGGACATGGCGCACAGAGCATAAAAAGCAGAAGAACAGACAGTGCAAGTGAAGTGTGCAGGAAGGTAGTGAGGCAGACAGAGTAACAAAATGCAACAGAACAGTGATGAGTCTGGTAAGCCATTGTCAAACATTATATCACTGTAATAAGTTTCAGTAGTAAAGATTTATATTTCAGGGTGGTTGGGAGGTTCTAGGGAGGACTGTTGTCCTCAGAGGTTCAAGTGGGTGCTTGAACACAAGGAGTTGGTGCTTCCTTCTAGTTGGTGCTAGAGAAAATAGAAACCAGGGAGTTGGTGCTTCCTTCTAGTGGGAGTTGGTGCTTCCTTCTAGTGGGTGCTAGAGAAAACAGAGAGTTGGTGCTCTCAGCAGGTTGAATCTTGCAAAACTGGGGTTGTAGCCTCATTATGAGTTGGTTCTCATATGTATGATACTGTAAAGAATGTAACCATTA
This sequence comes from Picea abies, assembly GCA_900067695.1. Classification (NCBI taxonomy): domain Eukaryota; kingdom Viridiplantae; phylum Streptophyta; class Pinopsida; order Pinales; family Pinaceae; genus Picea; species Picea abies. Next base: position 11,488 of record CBVK0100247699.1, read on the forward strand.
CTTATCATATAAAGAAAAAGAGGCTTTTACCCTGCATGGGTTTCATTAGGAAATATCTGTCTCTATGGTTCTCATATATGTGAATGATGTTGAAAGTGCCATTGTTTATTTCCCTGCATTATTGTGATCATCATTCAGTATCTCTACAAAGAGTTTAAAAGAACCATGATTGTTTAAGCACGGTAACAACTGATTCACCCCCCCCCTCTCAGTTGTCTAACGATTGCTATCAGAGTCGGCCCCTTTTATGTAAGGGTAGATCCTAGAGCTTAAACATGTCAAGCCATGAAGGAAATTCAACCGATAAGTCCCCTTTGTTCAATGGAACAAACTTTGCCTTCTGGAAAGTTAGAATGAGAACATAATGGCTTTAGGTGCAGATGTCTGGGATGTGGTAGAGACTGGTTATGTAAAGCCAGTTGTGCTAGATAATAAGGATGACAAACTAGAATTTAGCTTCAACGCTAAGGCTATGAATGCTATCTTGAGTGGGCTTGCAGAAGAAAAATTTGTAAAATTTATGCACCTAGGAACTGCCAAAGAAATGTGGGCAAACTCATTAACATTTATGAGGGTAATGAGAAGGTAAAGGATGCAAAGCTTCAAACCTACAAAATACAGTTTGAACAGCTGAAGATGAAGGAAGATGAAGATGAAACTGTTGGAAAATACTTTCTGAGAGTAGAAGAAATGGTAAATGCAATGAAGGCACTTGGTGAAACAATTGGGGAACCTTCTTTAGTTCAAAAAATCTTGAGATCTCTCCCAGATAGGTTCAACCCGAAGGTCTTTTCTATAGAAGAACTTAATGATCTGAAAACCTTGCAATTTGACCAACTTCTTGGAACATTGATTGCATATGAAATGAGAATAGTTAAAGATGAACCCACCTCTAGAGAAGCATCATTTAAATCAGACAAGAATGAGGATTATAAGCCCGATGAAATTGAAGAAAAATTTGTGAAGAGACTGAAGAAGGGATCAGGCAAATACAAAGGTAAACTTCTCTTCAAATGTTTTAACTATGGTAGGATAGTTCATTTTGCAAACAAATGTCCCCACAAAGGAAAGGATTAGACTTTTGATGATGAGGAGAAATACAAACAAATAAATTTATTTAAAGAGAATAATTTTAAGAAGAAAAGTCTTTGTGCAAACAATGATGATGATCCTTCAGATGATGAGGATAATGATTCATCTATTGAAGATAAACTAAATGACTTCACACTTATGGCCAAAGAGGACTATGAAAATAATAGCACAGGGAGTGACGCTAATGAAGAAGAAGCTATGGTCGACATGGAAGGAGAACTGATTAGTGCATTCGAAGAGATTGACAGACTAAGAATCAAGAACAGAAAGCAAAGACAACTGTTGATACAGTTCGAGAAAGACAGTAAAAAACCTGGTGAAGCCCTTGTCCTACTAAAGGTAGAATTGGAAGAGGCAAAGAAAATCGAAGAGATTCTGAAACAACAGCTATCATAAAAGAAGGCAAGATGTGAATCATTAGAATAAGAAGTAGTGAAAACAAGGAAAGAAATGGAGAAGTTTCAAGCCTTGTATAATCAGAATCTGTCAAGTATCAAAGCCTCAGAAGGATTAACCACCATTTTGAATTAGCAAAGGAATCCAAAGATAAAAACTGGTTTGGGTTATGAAGAGGGATCAAGCAATGAGAAGACATGAAACAAAAAACCCATCAAGTTTGTCAAAAGTACAACCAATGACAATAACAAACCTGTAGAAATAAAGGAAGACAATCAGCAACCTAGGATGAGTAAAGAAAATGGTGTCAGGACTGAATCTGTAGGACGAAGAAACAATGTTCTTTCTACTAAAAGACATCATCAGCAAGAAAGAAATCAATTTGTTCAAAGAAGACAACCGTTTTCCAGGTACAAAGAATTTTTCTATGGCTATTGTTTCTATTGTTCTAACTTCAGTCACAAAGCTGTAAATTGTTCCTTAAGACCTAGAAATGAGCAATTAAGATTTCAAAGGAATAAATACTTCCCACAACAAAGAATGATATAGTCAGGTAATAATCATTCACAGACTGCAAATTGCCAAATTAAGTCTGGACACATACAACTAAGGAGGGCAAGAAATAATCAACAGTCAATAAGTAGGAAACACTACAACAATAAGTTTGACTTATTGACAACAATAAGTTTGACTTATTGAATAATGAGGTTGAATGCTACACTTGTCATAACTTTGGACATAAATCTATTGACTGTCGGTTAAGGAACTATTTGAAATCCCCTGTTGAAAATTTCATGTTTTGGAAGAAGAAGGAAAGTAACAAGTGTGTATTAGTATTATTTGCTCAAAGAAAAACGAAACCTTGGTATATAGACAGTGGTTGCTCCAAACACATGATGGGAGACAAAGGAAAGTTTCTATCACTAAGTGAAAGTAAATCAGGAACTGTAACCTTTGGAAATGATGCTCCAGG
>CBVK0100247700.1:0-13973 GCA_900067695.1 Picea abies
TATACTATTGTTCATTTCTCTTTGGATATAATTGAATGGTTTAAGTATAATTTAAAAAAGGTTTTAAATTGTACTTGATACTGATTCACCCCCCTCTCAGTATCAACAATTTGTGCCTAATTATTCCAATTTCACAATTCTTCATGTGAGGGAAAGTAAATTTAAATTTTTTATAGAATTAATTTTAAATTTTCACCTCAAATAGCTTTCATATTGTTTTTTCAAAAAAATAAAAACTTTATATATTCCATATCATTAGAGTATACATATTTTCATCCAAATAAACTTGAATTTCCATCACATTTAAATCATCTTCTCTATCTTTTATGCTCATTATATCATTTATTACATTCCAAAAAATTTCAAAATTCATAACCAGAAACAAACAATTAGATTCTAAAATTCATCTAAGAAATCAATCGATTTTTAGAGAATTCCTGAAGGATAAAGGTTCCAATTTAAAAAAATAAGTATTCCTTCGAAATCTTATATGCATCTTAGTTGAGATCTCTAAGAATGTTTCTGCAATCAGTGGAGAGTCTCTAAAAACCTGTAGTCTTCTCAAATTGATTATCTCAACGAGGAAACACAAATCCAACGGTACCACTAGCTCTTCCTTGTTGTTTGTTCTTGTCCCCCGAACATAGATGATTGTATAAAATCGTGTCTTGGACAAATACAACAAATATCCAACCCCACATATGGGACGGTGACCCTATCTAGACCCATCAAAGAATCCCCATGGAACCCCTTCCTCAAGCTATGACATCAATGGATTCTTTTTATTTTTGCATTTGGGGACTAATTTATATTCTACAGCTACTTTGACTATCAATCTTGCCACCAACTCAGCATGGATTTACTTGTTTCGGAAAATAATGCTATTTATTTCCCACCACATCAAATAGAAAAAGAAGAGAGGGATTGAGAAATGGGAATGTATACCTTAAAACTCCTGCCACCTTTTAAGCCAATACTCCAAGGTTTCTCATGGAGGCATCCCTTGAAGTTTTAAAGATTTCTCAACATCCCTCCAAACATTAAAAACAAAATTAAAATCAATGAAAAGACAAAATATCGATTCAAAACTTGACTTACATAATGAGCACCAGTTTGGGTCGATCCAACCTCGCTTTAACTCATTGACCCAGGTTAAAATATTATTTTCCAGCGCCATCCATATGATGATTTTTTATTTTATGGGTGCTTTATGTTCCCAAATATACTTCCACCACCATTTTCTATCTCCAAAAAAATCATGTGTAGCCAAAGCCAAGTACCCCATTTTTACTGTATATATCCATGTTTTGTCATTGCCTAACTAGTACAAAAAATCTTCTTCATCTTCCTTGAGAAAAATGACATTTGATATTAGAGCAGCTACATATTTTCCTCATAAGTTATTACTCTCACCTTCCAGCTCTAACATTTCAACAGTTTTCCACTATGTTCTTCCTACTCTATCCATTCTTACAAGTGCAACATCATTTAGAGTGAATATTCTATTGCTGTGAAGGTTTGAAATTAGATGTTCCGAAAATTTATAACTTTCCCCTGATCCAACCCAGGGATCCTCCCCTATTTTGAATTGTGATCCATTTCCAACTTCCCAAGCAAGGTGATTGCTAATTAACAAAAATGCCTCAACAAAGGCCTTCCAACAAATCGACCCATTTTGAGAATTTCTTACAAGAGATATTATCCATTCAAAAGTAGAAAATCCTGAGAAATACTTGGAAGACATTACTCTTCCCCAAAGCATATCATTACGTAACATCCTTCATAATAATTTGGTCACCATCGTTCTAAAAAACCAAACTAGGTTCTTGATCCCCCAACCATCCATCTCTTTTGGCATGACCAAGCGTGACCATTTGACTAGTGGAGTTTGTTGCTTCTCGGAATTACCTGCCCATAAGAAATGGATCAAATTTTCCTTTTTTTTTGTGGAGAATTCCTTTTGGGATTTTCACAATAGCTTCCCAATATACTAGAATGTTGCTAAGAACCAAGTTCAGGAACACCAATCTTCCTCCTCTTGAAAGCCATCGATGCACCCATAACACAATTCTTTTTTGAATTTTGGCATAAGGCCACAACTAACCCCTAAACGCATAGTTGTTTGACTTCAACATAAAACCCAAGTACTTTATCCCTTCCCTGAGACCTTTTGATTAAACGGTAGGCCTTCTTGTAACTTGATAACACTCTCCTCCTAAAGACTATTGGTAAGAGTTGAGGATTTTCTAGTGTTCACTTGCATATCTGTGGCACCGTACAAAAGATATAGGATAGTTATTATAGATTGAATCTCAAAGTAGGTTCATGCACCAAACAAAATTACATCGTCAATAAAGAGTAGGTGGAAAATAATTTTCAAGTTTGTGATCCTTAATCCTTTGAGAAGACCTTCCCTTGCATTTTTAATCAACAAACTTAAACCTTTAGCCACATGCAAGAAGAACAAGGGGGACAGAGGGAACCCTTTCCTAAGGCCTCTTCAGGATATAAAAAAAGGGGAGGGAACTTCGTTGATTAATACAACAAAGGACGAGGAATCTAGACAACCTATAATCTAGTTGAGTGATTCAAGGTTCATTTGAAATTGGATCAAGACCAATCTTATGAAGGTCCAACTAGCCCTATCGAAAGCTTTGGAGAGATCAAGCATCAAAATGAAGGAGGGGATATTTTTCTTCTTAATGGAGTGAAGGGACTCTTGTTTTATGGACACAATGTTGTGGATTTGTCATTTGAACAAAAATCCAAATTGTTCTTCAGAAATAAAACTGTTAAAAATCGGTTTCAATCTATTAGCTAAAATCTTGGCTATAAGTTTATAAATAAGGTTGTAGTAGGATATGGGCAAAAAATATTGAAATGTAGGAGGAGTAGAGGACTTTGGAATGAGATCAATATGGATGTATTTCGATGGACTCCCCATTATTCCTATCCTTTTATTATTCCTAAAATTCAACCATTAGGCCATTATAACTTGAGATTTTGCATTTTTGGAACAATGATAAAGTTTGAAAAACTTCATTCTCATAAATCTCTTCTTGAAGAGCAAGGTTCATTTCTAGATTTTTTTGTGTAGGGAAAGAGGTTCCTTGAAAAGATTGGAGAAAATTTGTTTTCCTACTTCTGCAACCTTTTCATGGCCTAAGACAAATGCCCCATTAGAGTCTATAATTTCCATAATGGAGTTTTTTATCAATCGGTGATGACTAGCGAATTTATGGAAGAATTTAGTGTTATTGTCACGTTCCTAAATCGACACAGCCCTACTCTCTTGTCTCCAAATGGACTCCTCCTTAGGAAATCTTTTCTTTTACCATTAACTCCTTCATTGGAGCTTCTTCCTCCTCTAATAAGGAGTCATAATCCCTTTCTATGAGAAGACTCCTCAACTTTGTATCGTTGTTTTTTTGTCTCTTTGTATCTCTTTGGCTTCCTATGAATGTGCTAAGGTGATTCATGAATTTCTCCTAGCATGACCCATGTTAGTCGGGTCATGGCCAAGGCCTCCTGCTTCTTCATGCAACAAACCAATATTGATTTTAAAACGTAACAACTAGTATGACTTGACAACATAATTATTTGAATGGTGGGATGATGGGGAAGAGCATGGAGAATGGTCAGAAAGATGATTATCAGTGCGAAGATCAAGGACAAATATATCCTCATCTATTTCGAAGATGCTTTTGAGGACTTGCATGGGAGGGGAATTGACGTGACAAGAAATAAGAGTCTTGAAAGCGTAGGAAGAAGGGGCTAGAGCCTGTTCTGATGTGAAGAAAATTTTCCGTGCCACCTCTTGAGGGACTGAGATGTGGAAGTTTTTGACTCTTAGAGTCCACGAATTCTCTAGTCGCTACCAAGCCCAAAATCAAATTTGACATGTCGTATTTTCTTTTCCATACTTTCATAAAGGGAGGAAAATGAGTTGGAGACCTGCTGCACTATGCCTACAAAAGACCAACAATAGAGCACTCAAAATACCAGAAAGGAATGCACCAATAATCTATCATATGAAAAACAAAGAAATCCCCCCATACTAGTGATAAATTGTGAGGCAAGAAATGCAGAGAGTAAGAATAGAACAGAAAACAGTATATTAGAATGTAAGAAGAATAGTACAGAATGAAAAGAGTGAAGAGATTACAATGCAATGGGAAATAGCTGAGCTAAATAGGCTCAAGCAAGACAAAAATAGAAAGTACATCTGTCCAGAACAGCTGGCAGTGTACGGTTAGACTATTGAGGTTAAAATATATTTAACACTCCTTCTTAGACTCAACAGTTACAATCATCAGCACTGATTATGCCTAAGTCTTGTCTCTGAAAATAAAAAACTGACTTTCCTAGTGGCTTTGTAAAGATATCAGTAAGTTGATCTCTAGAACCACAGAATTGTAGTGTGATATCACCATTATTGACTAGCTCGCGTATGAAATGAAAACGAGTGTCAATGTGTTTGCTCTTTTTGTGAAACACATGATTTTTAGATAAAGCAATCGCTGAAGTATTGTCATGGATATAGGAGTTGGATCCTTTTATGTATATGACATATCTCTCAATAATCTTCTCATACATACAGCTTGACAAGAAGTTGAGGTAGCAGCAACATACTCTGCCTCTACAGAAGATATTGAAACAATGGGTTGCTTCTTTGATGCCCATGAGATGAGGTTCGTGCCTAGTTGAAAAACATGTCTAGATGTGATTTTCCTGTCATCTAGGTTGCCTGCAAAATCACTATCTGTGTAACTAGAAAGTTGATTACAATAAGATTTAGTGTACCATAAGCCAAAATGTAGTGTTCTTGCTACATATCTCAAAATTCGTTTTGCCATTTTCTAGTGCGAATCCTTGGGTGATTCCATGAATCTGGAAACAAGGCTAGCTCTACATACATGATGTCAGGCCTAGTTGCTGTAAGATACAACAAACTGCCTACTAAACTTTTGTAGTGAGTAGATTTCACTATAGGACCTTCATCATTTGTGCTCAATTTTGTGCCTGATGGTATGGGGGTTTCCATTGGATCGCATCCTTCCATGTGAAACCTTTTGAGGATGTATGTTGCATACTTTTGCTGACAGACAAAAATGCCTTTGGCTGATTGATTAACCTCAATCCCTAAAAAATATTTCATGATGCCAAGATCTGTCATCTCCAACTCAGATTGCACGACATGTTTGAAATCTGTTAGCTCTAGATTTCCTGTATAGATCATGTCATCAACATATAAACATACAATCAAAATTTTACCTTGCTGATCTATTTTGGTGTAAAGAGTTGGCTCATTTTGGCTTCTGCTGAAACCACTTTTGATCAGATAAGTGTCAATTCTATTGTACCAAGCTCTTGGAGCTTGCTTTAATCCATACAAGGCTTTCTTCAACCGATATACTTTGGTTGGGTGCTCTTGGACTTCAAATCGAGGTGGTTGATTGACATAAACTTCTTCTTCTAAAAAACCATTTAGGAATGCTGACTTGAGATCCATCTGGTATACTTGCCATTTGTGTTGTGCTGTTATGGCCAATAAAGTCCTTACAATGTCTAATCTTGCTACTGGAGAAAAAGTTTCACCATAATCAGTACCTGGTTGTTGTGAGAAGCCTTTGGCAACATGTCTTACCTTATGTTTTTCAATATGGCCTTTTTCATTGAGTTTAGTTTTGTAAACCCACTTGACACCAATACTCTTCTTATGAGTTGGCAATTCAACGAGATCCCATGTCTTGTTCTTCTCAATGGAGTCAATTTCTTGGTTCATGGCTTGAACCCAATGTGGCTCCTTAGCTGCTTCCCTAAAAGATGTAGGTTGACATGACATTAAAGAAAAAAGGTTATGTTGTTCAAAGTCATCCAACTATTGATGGATTTCTCTCAAACTTCGAGTTCTCTGATTTTGTGGTTCAGAGAATGATTCTCTGCTGGAAGTTGAGTTATTCTGTGAGTTGTCTGGTTGTCCTTGTACCTGCAATCTTGGAAGATTAGTTTGAGGTACTTGTTGTCCTGACGTTTCTGCATTTTCAGAACTTGGTAGCAATGAATTTTGACTGTCCATTTGCTGATTTTCTGGATCATTCCAGAATTGATTTTCCAGAAATTTTACATCTCTGCTGAGAATTAGTTTCTTGGTGATTGGGTTGTAAAGCCTGTAAGATTTATATGTTTCACTATATCTAGTGAAAATACATTTCTCACTTCTGTCATCCAATTTCTTCCTTAATTCGGAAGGTATGTGAGCGTATGCTATGCATCCAAATGTCCTTAGATGTGCTACATTGAGATTTTTCCCACTCCATGTTTCTTGGGGGACTTTCATCTTTAGACTTGTGGTTGGAGATCTGTTCAAGAGATAAACAGAGCATTCTACTGCTTCAGCCCAGAAAGTAATTGACAGACTTTTCTCTTTGATAAGTGTTCTTTCCATATTCATTATGGTCTGATTTTTTCTTTCAACCACTCCATTCTGCTGTGGAGTATACTTTGATGTTGCTTGCATGATGATGCCTTGAGATTTGCATAAATTTGCAAATTCTTTGGATTTGTATTCTCCTCCTCCATCTAACCTGAGTGCTTTGATATATTTTCCACTCTGTTTTTCAGCTTTTGCTTTGAATTCTTTGAATTTTACAAAAGTTTCAGACTTGTGTCTGAGAAAATAGATCCATATTTTTCTGTTGAAATCATCAATAAATGTTAGAAAGTAAAAACTACCACCTATTGAATCTGTTTGCATTGGTCCACATAGGTCAGTGTGAACAAGTTCAACATGTTGTTTGGCTTGATATGATGACTGTGGAAAACTTGTTCTGTTATGTTTTCCAAGTATGCAAGACTCACATGGTGGAATTTTCTCTTTAAAGATAGGTAGACCTTTGACCATGGAGTTTTTCTGAAGAATATTTAGACTCTGGAATGGTAGATGTCCAAATATTGTATGCCAAACCATTGTTTCATTCAAGGTTGATGCACTATGTGCGTAAGGTTGACTCAGATTTGCAGTTCTGAGGGTAAGGGGAAACATCCTATTTGGAGTCATAAGGATTTCATAAATTAATTTTCTGCTGGGTTTTCTATCATAAATTTTGCAAGATGCTCCCTCAAAAAGTACCTTATAGCCTTTTTCAATGAACTTTCCTACACTTAACAAATTGTGTTTCAAATCTGGAACATGATAGACATTGTTTATGTCTTTCTTTACATTATGTTTAGTAAGAATAGGAACAATTCCTTTTCCTTGAACTTTGACTAAGTAATCATTTCCAAGTGTAATATCAGATGAGATTGAAGAATCAATGCATGAAAGTAATTCTTTGTTACCTATCATGTGATTGTTGCATCCACTATTTAGCAACCATAGATCTTTAGGTTGTTCTTCAGTCTTGTGGCATGAGAGAAACATACCTCCTGATTTTTCTCCCATGTGATTTGACACATGTTCTCTTCCTGAGAGTTGATTTTCTTGCTTCTTCCTGCATTCAGATTCATAGTGCCCATACTTTTTGCAGTATTAGCATTGAATGCTTGATTTGTCATTTGATCTTCTCCCTCTGCCTCTTTGAGGCTAGAAATTCTGATGTTGATTTTGTTGCTGTTGCCTTTGTCCTTGGAAATTTTGATTCTGGTATTGTTGTTTGTTACCTCCACTGGTGTGAGGATTACTTTGATTGTTACCTCTTCCTTGGTGACCTCTGCCTCTTCCTCTGCCTCTCCCTTTGCTGAAGGAGAATTGAGTTTTGAAAGAATTGGAGATTGACTCATCTGTGAGATGTAGTGTGGTCTCGTGTGTCACCAGAGAACCAATTAGTTCATTTGTAGAAAAATTTGACAGATCCTTGGATTCAAGGATTGCTGTTACAACCATTTCAAATTTCTTGGGTAAACTTCTGACAATTTTCTCAACAATTCATTGATCAGTGATGGTTTCACCAGTCAGTCTGATCTTTTTTACGATTCCCATGACTCTGGTCATGAACTGATCCACATTTTCGGACTCTGTCATTCTTAAAGTCTCGAATTGTGTCCTCAAGGTCTGTAGTTTGACTATTTTGACCTTGTCATTTCCTTGATAGGAAGATTTGAGGATATCCCAGGCCTGTTTTGAAGTACCAGTGCCTGTGATTTTTGAGAAAAATGAATCATCTACAGAATTCTGAATCCATAATTTGGTTTTATTTTCTTTGTTTCTTAGCGTTGCCTAAGCAATTCGCTGCGGATTGGTCATGGCAATGAGGGCGGATGGATCTGGTTCCACATATCCAAGATCCAATGGATCCTAGCACTCTTTTTCTTGCAAGAACGATCTCATCCGAAGAGACCAAAATTTGTAATTCTTTCCAAGAAGAATCGAACCCTGAGTTGGTCCTAAATTGCTAGACGGCACCATGATTTTTAATTTTTAAAAATTTGCAGAAGTTACAGAGGAAAATTCTGTATTTACCTCCAATCGTCGAAACGTCAATTTGTCGATGGTCGAAGGAAACTTATCAGGCTTGAATTGGCCCTTAGTCTCCATGCAATGTGACCATGCACCTTACTTTTAAAACGCTACGGGCTTTTCCCGTTTTTTGCCTTTCAGAATGCCGAAACGCGAAAATCATCTTTGGGATTTTCAACGGTCTAGATCTTCCTTTGATCTGACGGTTGTGATCTTATCGGGATATCATGAATCAGGAGTTCGTGAGCCCTGATGTCGAGCTCTTTTATCTCCACGATTCCCCGAATTCTGATTTTGCGATGGTGTATTCCTTTCAGGACTTTCCTGATTCCCTGGATCTCTGCCATGCGTCCTAGCAGTTGGACGGCGCAGATCTCTCCTTGCGATTTTGCGATGTGATGTGTCCCAAACTTTGCATCTCCAGGATCTACGAAACGACGAACGTCGATGTGCCGAGTGATGCTTCTGATCTTGCCCACGTGTCTCCTCAAAATGGACGGCTCTGATCGTTTACGGGGTTTTCTCCATAAAGAAACCCGATTCGTTGTTTCGACGAGATGACATCACCTGGGCCCCAAGCAGAGCTTTCCTCCTTTTGGGATTTCAGACTTCGCAGTTCCAAAATTCTTGTGTTTCTTGTCCTCAAGATTTGTGATTTGTCAAATCCCGAGATGCCGATGGACTCACCTATTTCGGGACTTTTCCCGAGTCTTCAAATTTACGCCATGTGTCCCCAGAAGATGGACGGTCCTGATTCAACCTCGGGATATCGCGACTTGCGATGCTCCATTGACACAATTTCTCTGTCAACTTGAAACCCCGAATGCCAAAACGTCGACAGTTTCTTCGATATCCACCACGTGTCCAATTAGATGGATGGTTGAGATCTTATCGCTATGTCGTGTATCATGATTTCGCAAGTTTAGAATACTTGTTGCGAGAGCATTTCAAAACCGCGAACTTTGATATGTCGATTTGACGACACTCGAATTTGTTGCCACCTGTCCTCTGAGATGGATGGCTCACAAGTCCTCTCGGGATTTTGCGATATCGTGTATCAGAGTTTTTGGAGTGAAATCACCTTTGCGCGTCCAAATCCTGATTACCGATGTTGAGATGGGAAAAAATCGATGGCTCACGATCTTTCTTGATCCAGCGGTCCAAAAGAACTCGAAATTTTGTGATTCACGAATTCTATTGACAGTCTTCTGACCTTTACACCTTGCGAGTCAGCGAAGTGCTGAGATCTCGCCACATGTTGCTTAATGGATGGTCCAGATTATGACGTGACTTTGCGACTTCACAAGTCGAAAATTTCTCCTTGGTGCTGAAGAGGATTAAACCTCATGCACCTTCTCTCTGATCTGACGGTTGTCGGGCCTCAGTGCAAGATCTAACAGCTGAGAATATTTTTCCTTTTCCGCGCTTTCTCTGTCCCTTTTGAACTAAAAACCCGCTCTGGATCCCTTCACAGGTCGAATCTTACGGCCTCAATGGTTATTATTTGCACCTGAGATGCATTCTTTTATCCTGTGGAAGAAAGATTCATGAATATTTCAAGAATTTGAAAGAATTTTATGAATTCTTCATTTTCTGCTGCAATATTTGATAGATTTCAGCGTATTTCGAAAAACTTTAAATGATTCCGCCTTCTGCAGGAATCTTTAACAAATTTGAGCGAATTGTTTGAATTCTTTGAACATTCTTCCGTTCTGCAGCACTTCTTCGTGAATCTTGATGATTCTTGAAAATATTAATTGAATCTTTAAAGTTTCCTCTTTTTCACTCTCTTCTTCCTCGATCTTTCGAGCATTGTATGCTCTGCTTCCTTGTGGAAGTTTCCTGCAAGGATCTTTCGAGAGTATGACGTACAACTCTCCAAGCTTTGTGAAAAAGATTGTGTCGTGTGCTCTCAAGATCCGTGAAGCTCTGCGTTGTGTGGATCATGTTTCTCTCCCGATTGTGTGAAGAGGCTTACTGCTGAAGCTCTGATACCATGATAAATTGTGAGGCAAGAAATGCAGAGAGTAAGAATAGAACAGAAAACAGTATATTAGAATGTAAGAAGAATAGTACAGAATGAACAGAGTGAAGAGATTACAATGCAATGGGAAATAATTGAGCTAAATAGGCTCAAGAAAGACAAAAATAGAAAGTATAGCTGTCCAGAACAGCTGGCAGTGTACGGTTAGACTGTTGAGGTTACAATATATTTAACAATTAGGTCGATCTCGTCATGAAGACCCTCATGAATGGGAGAGCACATCTTGTGCTGGATAGAAAGAGATTGATCACTCTTTCAACACAAGAATCAAAGGTCCCCAACCCCATGAGTGACTAAAAATTCCCATCATATCCTCACGTCAGAGGAATTCAAAGAAAAGACGACCTCTGACAAGGGTGTGAAAAATTGGAAAGTATCCAAACATTGGTTTCCAACAAACCTTTGATCGTTGAGGGGGAAACAATTTCCCCACAAAAATGACCTATACTAGTCTTGTTGACCATCCTAGAAATATTTCCTACTTCAACTTCATCCCCTACCACCATTCTCCTTCGTTCCCTTCGATCTTTCCAACACCTTGGTTTCCTGTGGCCCCTAGATTTTGGACCACTAGACGGGGGAGAGCGATTATCGGGATCTCTATTATCTTTGGGTACCTTCTTCTCCACAAACGTTGCATGCAGATATGGAACTGAAACTAGAGTAGAACCTTTGAGACCCACCACCTTTTCCTTTGGAACAAAACCATTCAACTCAGTGTTCTTGGAAATGGAGAGAGAAAAATCTCCTTTCACATTGAATGAGAGTCCTCGATAAGTTCAAGAGCCTTTGGAATTAAAATCCATAGGAGAATTTAAGGATCAAGGATTGCAAAGCCAATGGCCTTCTTTAGTTGCTGCATGGATGGAAACTTTTCCTCCGTAAAAAAGTTATCCTCTAATCCGACACCATTAGAATTGAAATCCAATGCTTCATCCTTCATGAATACATAATAACTCTGCTTATTTCAAGGAAATCGTCTGATCTAAGATCTCCAACATCATCTGACCATGAGATTCGTTCTTTTATGTATAACATTGAGTAGGAATCCCATAGTGATGGATTGGTATGATGTCATTATTCAATAACCAAGTCCTTTAGCCCTAAGTAAGCACCACAAACACATTAATCAAAGCTTCCATCGAGTCGAGACTTGTTTTAGCTGAAGTGGCTTACAATATTGATGAAAAAATACATCGATATTTGGTAGAATTTACCTATGCTTCCATCTCCATCTGGATAATAGAGTCGAGTCACCTAGGGTTTTGTCCCATCTCACACTATATTCACAATCAATGCTTCTTAGCTTTCATATATATATAAGCAATAAATTTGTAATTATAGTGTAAAAGATATTAACTACATTCTAACATAATTAGAATATTCTAAAAAATGAATTTGAATATAAGCATCACATAAAATATAAGAAAGAAGGATATATCACATTGATTTGGTTTTACATGTCATGGAGCATGACTGAATTTTTTTTTAAGTTAGTTGATGTATTACATCCTGAAAAAAGTTACATATGATGAAAATGTCCTAGCGAGCATGGCAGCGGTGCCCATCTGGGAAACCACTGCTGCCCTTAGTACCAAAAAAATGATGTTTTTCAATCATATTTAGCAGTGGTGCCCTTTCGGGAAACCACCACTGTCGATTGTTCAAAAAATAGGGTGTGCCATGTTGATGCCATGCAGGGAAAATACTATTGTCTAGAAATATATAAAATAAAAATAAATTTTGGCCATCCTTCCCTCGCTGCCTGTGAGAAAAGTTTTGTGAAAACATGGAAAGAGAAAGAAATTACAAACCTGGACCGAGTCTAGTCTTGATAAAGATATGTCGCTTCTGTGACTTTCCCTTGTCGCGTTCCACCATTTCCTACTGAAGATCTTGGAGGAAGGCCATCATCTTGTCAACCCTGCTCCAGCGATCGACGTCGTTATTCTTCACTTCGAGCATGAATGTATTGAGCTCCCTCAGGTCCCGTTTGATGTCGCTTAGGTCCCTTTGAAGGTTTCTCAGGGCGTCCCTGTCCAGTGCTCATTCCCGATAGCCACCGTCTGGAGAGGTCGAGGAGGCTGAGTAGGTTGAGGGGGAAAGGTCGGGGGAAGGTGGGTGGTGAGGGCCCAGTGATAGGGTCTATGAGGGGCTGAGAGAGGGTAGGCTCTTCAATTGGAGCAAGGATGGGGGGATGTGTAGCAACATGAGGAGGAAGGTGATATGTTTCTTCCTAAGGCCCAAGTCAGGCAAAAAATCGTCTCAGGGGGTTAATCGTGAATGGGTGCATCAGCTAGAGGAACGGTTGGGGGGAGCTCGGCCTCATAAGGATGGTCAGAGGTGGGAGGTTTTCTTCCCCTGGCCTCATACCAGGCGACACCCCACTTGGCCTTTCCCTTGAGACGAGGCATACCAGAGGCAAGATTCAGGCTTGGGAAGGAGCTAGAGGAGCTAGGATAGGGTCCAAAATGTGAACAGAGAGGGGCTGAAATGTGCACAGGATGACTGCACCAGAGAGGGTCTGAAATGTGCACAATGAGTTGGGGGATGGGGAGTGAAATTCATGCCAAAGAGTTGTTGGGTATGTGTTATATTCTTTGCACAAGTAGTCGTGCTTGAGTGTCTGCGCTGGGTGCACAGGGGTTCAGGGGCAGTGCCCCTGATTTTTTTTTTTTCGCATCGGGACCACATTTTCGAGATCGCATTATATTTAGATGGTTTTTCGGCACATGGTTTCTTTGCTGATGGTTTTCTATTTTTGGTTAAGGAATTAGGGTTTTTTGACTAATACAAATCATTGGGTTAGGGTTTTGGATGCCTCTAACTCATATATGTATTTTGTATTGTAAACATTGTAACATAATGAATGAATATAGTATATGTTGGTTTTCCCGGTTTGGATTTCCAAGGGAAAAATATGTGTGTAATGTTTGTATTTGCCATTGTATCTTTTCTGTTATTTTCTGAATATCTGTTTGCAGTAGATATTGTACAAGGTTAGAATTTACATTTGGTATTAAAGCTTTATTGGCTTCAAGGGGACGCCTTTGTGGTAGAGGGTTTGCCTTGGGACTGTGATAATCCTTGTTACAGTGGGAGATTTGCGGCACTTTTTTTTAGGTGAAAAGAAATGGCAAACAATTTGAAGATGGAGATCGAGAAGTTTAATGGGAAAAGATTTCAGTTGTGGAAGCTCAATATGGAAGATCTTTTGGTGGACAGAGATCAATGGATCGTGGTAGATCCAGGTATTGCACCTACAGGAACTTCTATAGATGACTGGAAAAAGATGGATCGGAAAGAAAAGAACACAATCCGACTATGTCTCTCTGATTCAGTATTATTGTATGTGTCAGAGGAAGCTGTAGCCAAGAATTTATGGGAAAAGTTGGGGAAGTTGTATCAGTCTAAGTCCCTTGTAAATAAACTATTCCTGAGAAAGAAGCTGTATAACTTGAGGATGAGAGA
>CBVK0100247701.1:0-15896 GCA_900067695.1 Picea abies
TATTGACCTTTATTACATCTGAATACATTGATCTACCTATGTGCGGGTTAGGACCTTAACACAATCCAAGTGGAGGACAACTCAGCATCAAGCGCATGCGTTCAAATTGTTTTGAGACCCAAGTAGAACACATCAATTTGATATTTTGAAAAGATTGTAATTAAAACAACTTTTAATGTTTTGAGGCAGGAACCATTGTATGAGATTGCAAAGGATTGTAATGTCTTTAATAAGCTATATGATTGTAGAGATATTGAGAAGTGACTCGTATATGGGTTGTAAATGCCATTTATTTTAATAAGCCTTAGTGGTAGAATGTTTTAATTATGATATGATAGCACTATCGTAGTCGGTAGGAAGGCTCGAGAAGCCCCTCTGTATATAAATATATGTAATCTATGCCCAAATGAGGTTGTTGAAGACACTTGTATTTTGTTGCTGAAGTTTATTGTCAATTGTTTTCAAGGAGAAGTTGAAGAGCTGCAAGAAATCTTTGTAAATGATTTACTGGAGGAATATAATAGAGGAATATTTTTCTCAAATTCTAAGTTTGCATATCCATGATTTAAATCGGTAATGTGTGTTATTTGATTTATGTGTTTTATATGCCTGCGTATGCATTTTAGGACTAATTGAATGAACCTGTAGTGTTCTGTAAGTTTCAATTGTTTCTCTTCTGAAATACTAGTGTAAGGAGTTCATAGTAGCCACGCAAGGAATGCGAAGGCAGAGTCATTTTCAGACTCAGAAGCTCAGAAGAGATAACATGAAATTGTGTAGGGTGAGTGCAAGGAGTGCACATATACTCATCTGAGTATAGGATCTCAAGATTACCCTTCCAAAGTGTGCATAGGGCCAACACTTAATCAAGTGCTCAAGAGTCTCAAGGAAACAAATGCAAGGAGTGCATGGGAAGAATTTCCAGAAATATTCAAGTGTCAATTTTTTCATAGGAGCGCAAGGTGTGCATAAAAGACCCAAATAATTTGAGTTTTAAAGCTCAGGAGAAAGAGCGACCATAATAATTGAAGGGAATAATCTTTTCATTTTCAAGGTCGAGTCGACGAGATCCTCCCGATCTTTCCCAGCCATCAAATCTGGGAAAGTATCATGGGTGTAACCCCTGAAGTTCTTCAGACTTCGCATATTCGGAGGTTTCCATGTGGTGTGTGCAAAGAAGGCAAGTTTTCTTAAGTCCCCGGAACCAGAGAAGATTTGGACCGTCTGATTGTGGGGACACATGTCCACAGATCCAACATTATTTGGAATTTCGTCTATCTGGATGTTTGAAGGAATTATAGAGGAAGTAAGCAAGCTTCCTGAAGTTCCGAAGCCCAGAACAAATCTTAATCGTTGGTGTGAAGAGACACGTATCAATAGATCTTGGAATCTGGAGATTTGGTACTCCAGATGAAATCTAGTGCGAGGTTGTTTGGTTCGAAAACTCTCGAACACACGAAGGCCAGAGTTGATCTCGACCGTCGGTCGAGGAGGGACACGTGGAGAGAAGATGTAGCCTCTGTTAGTTCAACATTCGAAGGTTGTGAAGGGTTGAGTTGCAAAGATATTCGAAGTCCCGAAGCCCGAAGTGTAGAGTAAACGAATATCGTAGATCTCGGCATTCATTGGGAGCCCTAGATAATTGTCGTAGTTTGGCTATTCACGAGTTCAACCTTCGTTGAGGACTATTTCCTCAAGGAAGGTTTGTTTTTTAGGACTATGGCTGTCCTTGAGGACTATTTATGAAAACTCGAGGTTTGTTTCCTTTCTACCTCTGCTCCTTCTTGAACTTCTTCTGGTCATCCCAAGCCTTCCGAAAAGTAGGCTTTTCTCTTTGTTGCTCATATAATCATTTTTGTTTCCTTATCTTTTCTTCCATAGTCTTAGGGTCATCGTACTAAATATTGTCCCCAATGGAAGGTGATATTCCACTCAGATACCTTTGAATTTTGGCAGTCTCATCCTTGATGAAGGGAACATATTTCAACAACTCCAAGAACCTTCATTCGTATTCATCAATGGACATGCTTCCCAGCTTGAGTTCAAATAACTCTTTCATTTTTTTGTCATAATTTCTTTTAGTCAAGTATTTATTTTTGAATTACCTCTTGAATTCTTTCCAGGTAACATCTTTCTCTTTGATGTGTTGCACCTGCACAAGCTGATTCCACCACATGGATGTTTTTCCTTTCAGTTGA
Source organism: Picea abies (assembly GCA_900067695.1). Lineage (NCBI taxonomy): Eukaryota > Viridiplantae > Streptophyta > Pinopsida > Pinales > Pinaceae > Picea > Picea abies. The sequence continues at coordinate 2,199 of CBVK0100247701.1, forward strand.
TACATCACAATTCTTCCTTCGTCATGAGAGGAATAATTCTGCAGTTGGAAATATTTCCTCATGCCAAACAACCATGTATCAACATCTTCCTCCTTCTTATGTTATCCATCAAATGTAGGAGGATTAATCTTGTTCATTTCACCCTTCAGTTCATCCAATCCAAATCTCTTATGTCTTCTGGTCGGAGATGGGCTTGAACTACTATGTGCCTCCTTATTGGAATGTTTCGGGGAGTGACGATGATGCCTTATAACGCTTCTTGATATTCTTTTCTTCTCAGGATTCTTGCAACTCCATGTTTTGCTTGAGTCACTCTCCTTATCCAAATTTTTTTCGATTCTTTCCAGGCTCCGCATCAACTTTAAGTTGAATTCTCCCTGTTGATCCTTGGATTTCATGAGCTTTCTATTATCTAATCGGTTAGTCTGGGCATCTTTTTGCAATCGATCAATGATTTTTATCATATGACCTTCCTTATCTATCTCTTCTCCATGTCCATTGGAGTTCAATCCTTCAACTTCCAAATGGACATCCATTCGTTTTGCTTCATTCTTTGAACTGGAAGCAGTTCGTGCCTCTTTCATTTATTTTCACTCAGTGTCAACTCTATTCAATTCTAAAACTCGTTAAACTCTGCAAACACAACATCTAGGGAACCATAATTTTTCAGGCCATCATTCCTTAACAAATCCCATAGAATTCATAAACTGAATATGTTTTAAGAAACGTTCAGATTTCATGAATTTTCTAAGCTCTGCTTGGCTCGGTACGAATTTCAGGCCTCAGCCCTTTTCTCTTATCTCCAACCCCTATGACCACAGGCTATGACCAAGTGCTATATCGATAGGCGCTTAATCAAGACTTCGGGTTCCGAAGTCTTCATAATACATCACAACTGACTCTCGGAGTTCTGAATTAACGAACTCGCGAAGTAGGGTGGATCAACGGTCCAAGTCTACCCAACATCCAACGACTGACACTCACTATGGAATCGAAGCTTCGGAACTTCGGGTTCTAGAAGCTTTCACGCTTGTTTCCCTTCCAATCTCCTGACTTTCAAACTTCTGGCTTCTCTATCCTCTGGGCCCACATAGTATAGTTGTCACCAACTAAGGTGATGGCACGTGGTACACCTAGGAAGGTCCACGTCACCCCAAGCGACGTCATCCGGCCCCACCATGTCTACCCTTTCACTTTGAAACTTCGGGCTTCGAAAGTTTGTGCATTAGTACATTCCCCTTCTCCCGATTTCCGCAATTTCGGACTCTCCCTGGATAATCAACAGTCCTTATCTCTCCTACAACCAACAATCGGTATCCACTTTGCGATTCCTTTCTTTGGAGGTGTTCACCTCTCTTCACTTCCAATCTTTCGATTTTGTGAATTCCGAAGGGTTCTCATGACTAACCCGTGCATGACTTATCAATATATAATGGTCAAGCTCTCCCCTCATATCTATGGTGTAGATCTCTTCCGGGACCTTGAAGCTTTGGACTTCGGAAGTTTGTGCCTCATCGCACCCCGCTTCTCCCGATTGTCGAACTCCGATAGGCTTCCAGGATAACCCTCCTGCACCTTCTCCAAATATGATGGTCGTAAAGGACTCTCCTTCTCCTGAAAAGATCCTACGAACCACATTACTCTGCAACCCAATACCACATCTGTTGTGGTTTTACGATACCGCTACTCCTCTTAAGCTTCGTAACATGACCAAGGTAACTTCTTGGCACTCAGGAAGGTTATGAGGTCCGAAATTAGTCCCTCCAAACATGATTTCCACTCGAAACCTTGGGTCCAAAGACCACTTATCCGGCCCATCTAGGATCAACGTTGAAACCTTGGCTCTGATACCAATTTGTAACATCCCCGACCACCAACAGGTCGGGCAATGCTACCCCTTGGAAATACATATATACATAGATATGTATAACATGCATTTTAATTGAAATAAAACATATAACACAAAGTTAGTGCTACCATATAGATTCAAATGTAATAGACAACAATTCATATACACAACATAATACATGATAATATTCAAGTATTACAAACATGCATAACATATAAATTAAGTACAATAATGATACTTATATTTTCAACTGGAGTAACACCACCAACTACGTCCAGACCTTCCATGAACCTCCCAGACTTAGACCACATTGCTCATCATTCTCAACAGTGGGTCACCTCTGAGCTGGGACTAAGCTCCACCCAAGGCTAGGGAATCCTAGACTAGGCTGAGGTTACAAGAAAACTACACAATGCAACTGGAAGGATTCTCTCCAGGAGCCTTCTTACTCCCACTACTCACGGAATCTCATTCCCCACATGCCTGTTCCACCTAGGAGTATACACCTTCAATGTCACACAGTCCATCGACTGCTTCACCTCCCTCTCAGGCTCTCGACAATAGGCCAGATTAGGAATTCTCAGAGTTCTGTAGTTGGTGTTGGACTCTCTCTGGGAGAAAACCACTTCCCAACAAACTCTCTCACCTGAAGAGAGATGGTCACAGGCCTCACAACCTGCCTCTTCTACCACGGGCCTCACAACCCGCTCTTCAGCCAATTTCGACTCAATTCCAACAAGGTACGGTGATTGTAATGGTAACTGGTAAAAAAAACTCAGGAAAATAAAAGGAAGCGACCCAAATAGTCCAGGTACGAACTCAACTCTCTGCAAGAGCGGATATGATGGTTTCAAGGATGACACAGGTTGGTTTTCCCTCCCATTGGGTGATTTCTCAGGTATGTGTGGGTATGTCGAGGTCAAAATGCAAAGGGCAGACATAATTCAAAGGAATCAGGAATGGTGAGCGAACTCCAGCGCAGTTGGAATCACAGATTACTGATTCCAGAAGTGCATGAGGGTATGCAAATGTAGACGCAGAGGCAAATGGTTCAGACGCCCCAGAGAACTCAAGCAGAGTATGACAGAATATCGGAGTGAATCCCCAACATGACTAACTTCTGCAGCTTTAACTGCATGCACTTAGGTCAACACTTGTCTTCCTGGAGCTGCATGTGTTTCCTTTTGCACACGTTGCCTTTCCTAAGACTTAGGATAAAAACATGTCTTTTACACAGCTTTGGAATAATAATAAATTATTATTCTCAAGGACTTAAGCCCCTAAGCTTAGCCCCTCTTCCAACCTTTCAGCCCCCTTTCCCTTACCCACCTTGTGGAAGCTTATTCCCCCATCACTCTTTCTTCGTGGTCGGTCTGCACGCAGTGATGTTCATATTTTACTAATGATCTGCATAATTACATATACAAAATCAGGCTCCTGGCCTTTACAACCTAGGCTCTCTAGCCCAATAAACACATAAGCCCACTAACTTATCAACACTCAGCTCAGCAGCCTACAAAACATGTTTACAATTCATAAATACAATAGGGGCTCATCCTTGGGGATATTACAGAGTGACACTAGGGCTGGAATTGATTCAAGAGATGGAGGAATAGGTGATTCATATTAGAAAATGATTAAAGGAGGCACGTGATAGAAAAAAATGTTATGTTGATGCATATAGGAATGACCGAAGTTATAAAGTGGGAGATCAAGTTTTCATTCATATTAGGCATAATAAGAGTACCATTTAGTTTGGTAAAGGGACAAAGTTGTCACCTCGATTTATAGGACCATTTAAAATCCTCGAGAGAATTGGACTTGTTTCCTATCGTCTTGTACTTCCATCTCACTTGCATAAAATTCATGATGTTTTTCATGTATCTGTTCTACATCATTATGTTGTTGATGAATCTCACAAACTAAATTGGAAGGAATTGGAGGTCTCAGACGCGGGAACCATCATGGTCAAACCATTACGCATATTGGACTTTAGGGTCCGACAACTCGAAAATCGTTTGGTAGACCAAGAGGTCCAATGGGACAAGTATAGCCCATGATCTGCTACATGGGAGGATGCAAAGACCTTACGATGAATTCATTCCTCACTTTTTTGACCAACTAGGGACTATGTTTCCCAAAGGTTGGGTGTATGTAATAACCCATTTTGACTTCGACAACTAGAATTACTTATAGTCTAGTCATATTTTTTTTTATTTTTTTTGTGTCTGGAGGAATCAGCAACTAGTTGGGCACGTGGCCGTGTTATCCAACCTCTACCACTATAACCTCCACGTGTGCCCACGATGCCCCTTACACGGCACACAAGGTAAGTCGAGGGGAGTTGAACTCGAAACCTCATAGAACTTCATTTTCACGCCACTTGCCAATTGAGCTGCCCCCCGGGGGCAGTCATATTCTTATTTTATTATTAACTGTGGAACACTATTAATTATACATTTAAAATTTTAGACATATGGACCTATGTGAATGTAAATACTATGAATTTTTATCATTATTTGAATTATGATGGATATTATGCAACCTAATTCTATCTTGAAATTTTTTTAATTTAAAGTCGTTGGTACGTGGATATCGAGTTAGTGATATGATTAAATGCATTTACATGATAATACTGAATGTATATGTATGAGATTGTGTTATAAAATAATATATGGATTAATGGACTATGAAATAGCCAAGGGATGATGATAATAAATGGTTGATGTCGTGAACATCGACCAAGAAATAATATGGTATGGATCTTTTCATTTTAATTTTTGTTGGCTAAAATGCATTGCTATAATATGTGGGAAAGTGTAGGTTTTTTAGGTAGAGAAACTGCCTGAAACTGAATATATAATAAAAAAAAAATCTCATCAACATAGTGCCACTATATGGTCCATGATAGGGTGTTGACCCTAGTTCTATGAGGGGTGGAGGCATTTCCCACTATGTATACTCTATAACCTGGAATCATGGGAGGATGGTGTTAGATCATGCTCCCCTAGACATGTGATGATGATTGCCAATTTCCTGTTGGGGAAGCTTGGTCAAGGTTGTTGACACGTCCACTTATGTGTTCTATCTCGAGTTAGGTCAATATAGTTGACGCTCTAGGATAGTCCATCCAAGGAAGGATAGGGATGGAAGATGGAAGTAGGTTAGGGAGGTAGGATGATTAGAAGTAGTTGAGAGTGTGTGGAGTTTTAATATTATAGCAAACCTGCTTTATTTTCTCTTGTTTAAAAAAAATTGCTTAACTAAATTACAATTATTTAGATAAATGTTCATTTGTACTAAATTATTATAATTGAAGGATTATGCTAATATTGAAAAATGTTGATTTATTCTTATGAAGTTTATTTCATTGTTGATTGGATTGGAAACATGTAGGAATTGCATTAGATATGTTAATTATTTCCATTATTATACGCACAAGTTTTGTATGTGCTAGCTACACATACATGCCTTGCGCATGTACACTAATATTTATGAGTGTTTTAAATTAATGATGTGCTTATTTGATCGAGATGTATGAATCATGTTATTATTATCCTTGTATTGTAAATTACTATAACCCTGAGACGAAGTTTCTTGAATAGTGAGTGTATGTAACACCCCAATTAGATTATTTAATGAACATAATTAATTAAGGTAAATTAATTCATTAATGTACTAAAAGTAAATTTATTTAATCATGAATCTATCTAAGTAAATTAATTATTGAAATAATTAGATTTTATCGTTTTATTTATTTATTATTTTGAATTAAGTAATGTAACCCAAAAAGGGGGTAAGTAATGTAACCCAAAAAGGGGGGGGGGGAGAGAGATTATTTTATTGTATTAAAGGTAGGTAAAGAATTAATGACAAAAGATAAGGTGCCTCGGAAATTGATGATGGGGGGGAAATTCAAGAGGAGGAGGATAAGAAGGAGGGAGTGAGACTTTGGAAAGGGGGATTTTTTGGGAGGAAGAGGAAGGGAGGAGAAATTTGAGTGCGAAGGGAAATTTTCTTTGGGGAATTTGGTGGGTTTATAAGTGGAATGGTGTTGCTGGGGTTTCAGGATCAGGGGCCAGGAAATATTTCATGGAGCTAGGGAGTCAGAGATGCTTTGTTCCTAACTGGATGGGAGGAAAAGGTTAAGTTTTGATGAAGTTAGTCCATTCAAACAAGGAGAAATAGACAACAACAGTCAACAAGAAACAACAAGGGACAAAGTTGTACTTCAAGAGGTATTTATTTGATATTTACTATTTCACTATAAATTGAAAGTGAGATAAATATGTATCTATATATTGGAAATGTATTAGGAGACTACAAGAAATGTGTGAGTTTTGATTATTTTGTTTTGAGAATTAATTGTTAATTGATAAAACAAAAACATAAATTAGGATTACAGGTAAATATGATGTTTTTTTATATTAGAAACTCATAGTTAAATCGTATCTCCGAAATTAGGCTTTACATGAGTGACCATACATATCTATGTTGATATTATGGTAGCTTCAAGAGGTATGAACCTCTATTGTGACCTTTGACAAGATTAGAATGTTCCAGAAGGAAGCAAATAAATGAAGGAAACCCTAGACAAGATGTCGGCTGTAGAAATATAATTAATTAGTACCCAGAAGGAGAAGTCGGCCCAGGCAAGCCTGTTGGAATTACTATAAATATAGGGCACCAGTCTCTCACTATTCACACTTCTCAGAATTGTAGAGAGCAGTTTCTACGCACTGCAGTCTAGTAGTTTTGTGCGCAAGTCCTGGTGAAGGTGCTACGCCAGTTTTTGGGTGGGACTATCTGATCAGCTTGGTTACTTCTTGCTTGGTGCATTAGCCTCTATTGGCTATTGGATTGCTACCAGGATTCTTTTCTCTGTCAAGGTCATTGTGCTCGGAGGGTGGCTTCAGCCTATGGTTAGGTGACAATGGTATTGTCAATGGTAAAACGAGCACAATCTTTCATATTCTAACAGGTTATGGGCCCACACCTCCTTCATTCAGTCTAACCACTAGAAGGAAACATAGCCATTAGGATATTGAGTTCGTTGAGGAACTTCCGCTAGGGTTACTAGTAGGAGTAGCTTCCAAGACACTGCCGCTAGGGTTACTAGCAGAAGCAGTTGTAGAAACCCTAATCTCAGATCCGACACCTTGTGATGGAGCATCTCTCTCAAAGAGAAGATATTCAGATGCGCCCTAACTCAACGCACCTTTTGTCTCTCTCAGAAGACAAAAACGATGAATTTGAAGTTTTGGATCAAGGCATGACCATACTAGTCAACCAAAGACATGAGTGAAACAATCAGTCTTCTACACTACTCAACACTCACTGGAACGATTGAAGATGACACATGGATAATCGATGGCAGAGCTTCTAGGCACATGATGGGAGATCAATCCAGACTCTCAAATCTAAATGAGAAGAAGACCTCGTACAAGGTAGATATTGGAGACAAAACCACTTATCCCATGGAAGGATTTGGACAAGCCTCCATCAAAATGAAAACATGTAACTATGTTCACTTAAGAAATGTTTTATATGTACCTGGTTTAGAAAAGAATCTTGTATCAATATCTTGCCTAGAAGACAAGGGAAACATAATAGCTTTTGTGGATGGAAAGGTGTTATCATGGCATAAAGACTCCAACATAGAGAATGATAGGGTTATTGGAAGTCGTGAAGGAAATCTGTATAGACTACTAGAACAAAATGAAGAAGCTCTTGTACACAATGAATTCAACCCCAATGAGATTTGGTACAGAATGTACGCTCACATTAACTATCAAGCATTACCCTTTCTCAAAAGGATGGTTGAAGGAATACCAGAGTTGCAGTCTACACATGAAGGAATTTGCAAAGGATGTGCTCTTGGGAAGAATATCAAGAAACCTTTCCAAAGCAGCAACAACAAATCTAAGGAGATTCTAGATTTGATACACTTAGATGTTTGCAGTCTGATGCCAGTATAATCTCTAGGAGGATCTTCTTACTACATAATATTCATAGATGACTATTCAAGAAAGACTTGGTTATATCTACTCAAGAAAAAAGATGAAGTATTCAGCAAGTTTCAAGAGTTCAAAGCAGAAATAGAAAATCTCACGAATAAGAAGATCAAGACGCTAAGAATCGATAATGGTGGAGAATACACATCAAAGGTATTCGTTGCATTCTGCAAATTGGCAGGGATTAGGAGGGAGCTGACTGTTCCTCGTAATCCTCAACAAAATGGTGTAGAAAAAAGAAATAACAGATCCATTGAAGAAACCGTAAAAGCCTTACTAAATGATCAAGGTCTATCCATGTTCTTATGGGGAGAAGCAACAATGAAAACAATATATGTGCATAACATAAGTCCTCATCGTATATTGAAGGACATGACACCAGAAGAAGCTTTCTTTGGTAAGAAACCTAATGTAGAAAACCTAAGAATATTTGGATATCCTCTTTACTCTCACATTCCCAAGGACAAGAGGAATAAACTAGAACCTTAAGGAAAGAAAGGGATATTCGTGGGATACAGTGATTCATCCAAAGCCTATAGAATATATATTCTAGAACAACACAAGATCAAAGTCAGCAGATACATAACATTCAATGAGAAGATGGCCTTCAAGAAATCCATAGAAGAAACTATAGAAGAAGAAGAGATTGAAGAACTCAACAAAGAAAGCATAGAAAACGAAAATGACGAAAAGGAACTACTTGATCATCCTATGGATCCATGTGAAAATACTGATTCAGATATCGTACCTAAGACCAAGAAAAGACCAGCTTGGCTTGAAGCTACCTTACAATATGCAGAAAGACTCAAGGTTCCAGAAGGAACATTCAAAAAGAGTAAAATACCTAAAAGATTCTCAAGTTATGCAACATACATGATGAAGCTTCTAGATGAAGAACCTACCACATTTGAAGAAGCAGTTCAAAAGGGACAATGGAAAGAAGCTATGATGGAAGAGCATCAATCCATTATGAAAAATGAGGTATGGGAAATCGTACCAAGACCTAAAGAAAAATCGGCGGTAACTTCAAAATGGGTGTACAAGATCAAACATGCAGCAGACGGAAGCGTGGATAAATACAAGGCAAGATTCGTAGCTAGAGGGTTCTCCTAGAAGGAGGGAGAAGATTATGATGAGACGTTTGCTCCGGTGGCTAGATATACTTCCATCAAAGCTATCATATCTCTTGTCGCTTCCATGTGATGGAACTTACATCAGATGGATGTAAAGACAACTTTCCTCAATGGAGCTATTGAAGAAGAAGTATATATTGAACAACCTCAAGGGTTTGAGGTACATTCCAGAGACACTCACATTTGCAGATTAAAGAAAGCACTATATGGACTCAAGCAAGCTCCAAGGGCTTGGTATGCCAGAATGGATAGTTATCTAACGAGACTTGGTTTCTCCAAGAGTCATGTAGATCCAAACCTTTACTATAAATTCATGGACAATGCACCTGTAATCCTACTACTATATGTTGATGATCTATTCATAACAGATGAAGAGTCTCTCATCATCCAGTGCAAGAAGGAATTAGCTTCTGAATTTGATATGAAAGATCTAGGTCTCATGCATTATTACCTGGGACTAGAAGTATGGCAAAACCGTGGTGAAGTATTCCTTGGACAAGGAAAGTACGCAATAAAGATCCTTCAGAAATTTGGAATGATGGATTGTAAGTGTGACATCCGCCCCCCCCAAAAAATAAGTATTTTTGAAATTTAAAGTTTGTTGGGAAATTATTTCGTTTTTAGTAAATTCGAATTTGGAAAATTTTTGCCATTTATGGAAATTTCGAATTTGATAATTGTAATTAATTATTATGACTGTTGGGCAGAGATCTAATTTGACCAAACTAACCATTTGACTATGACACTTGTATGAAAACAAAATATTTTATATTGATTGCAGGAGGACACATGGAAAAACCATGTTAAAATCAGCTGACCATGACTCCATGAGTGGGGAACATGTTGGAACTACCTCTGGGATGATTATTACAAGTGGAAAATCAAAGATTTGGCCATGGGCAGCCCTTAAAAATTAGGGATTTAGAAAACTGCGAAAATTCCCAAGGGGGGAAAGAAAGACCTAGGCAAAAGCATTGTTGTTTTTTTGGTTGTTAAATAGCATATGTGAGGAGGTAGGACGCTTCCTAGTATGCTGGGGAGGAAAAAAGAACTACTAAATACTTTCTCTTATGAACATTGATTCGGAGTGTGAGGCAAGGGAGAAGGTTACTCATAGAGGAAGACATTGCTGAAGAGGATTTTCCAAGCTTGCCCTCATGGATTCATGGTCAGGCTAGGGGGTGAATTGGGTAAACATTGGCTTCCCTATTCTACGGTTGGGAGGAACGTGGTTGTTCCCTTTGTATTCCCGCGGACTGGATTCAGATATGTTAAATATTATCCTTCTTTGTTTTGAATGATTTTGTATATCCGATATGATGCTCTGTTTGGGTTAAGTTGAAATAATTTCCATGTGGGACATCTGTTCATTGTATGGATTTTATAATCAAAGACCAAAATGTTGGAATGAGGCATCCTGAACTAGAATTCTAGGCAGAATGATCTATGTAAAATAAACTTGAAAGATTATGTATGTCTATTTCTGAGATTTAAATTTTTGGTAGAAGTAGTTAGATACGAACGAGCTTGAAGAAAGAACAGATCTACCTACAGGTGTATGTCTACCCTTGTAATTGAAATTCTGGACAGAACTAATTTGTACGAATGAGCTAGGAAGGATTAGATCTATTTACAAGTGTATACTTACTTCTGTGGTTGAAATTAGTAAGAAAATCTATCTGTGAATAAGTAGAAATCTGAGCAAGTCTATACACATATTTCCATAAATTTATATCTAGATATGCAATGAATATAGATACAATTACAATGAATACTGTGTGTAGTTTCATTAAATAAAGATTTAATGACTGCAATAGGAATCCCACTTATATAGAAAGTTACTGTCATGATTTTGAATAAACAACTATGCCGCTAGGAGAACAACTGCCTCTCGTATAAAGAAACTTCTAAATCGAAAGGTCTGGAAAACCCTCCGTAAAATTTATTACAGTACCATATTAAACTGAATAATTTGTTGTTCCATTATAAGATAATACAATAGTAAATTACTCCATAAGAATGAGAATTCGAAAACGATTACAATGAACATAAATCACAGGCTGATATATCTTTTAATCCTTGTTTTTCCTGTCGCACAAAATAAACAAAAAGGACCCCCNNNNCCCCAACTGAAGGAATATACATTGTATGGAGTAAAGTACAAAACCATTAACTTTGAGCATATATGTGAAACTATCCACTTGGTGATCATGGCAGTGGACGGTTCAGAATTGGACAACCAAAACATAGCATAAATAACGAACGATTCACAAGCATGTATATATGGCATTCTAGAATAAAAGACAAATCATAATCAATTACCCGACCACTATATCTATTCAAGCTGAGTCCAAAACGAATATCACCATTCCTTTCCAAAAGGGCATATTGACAATAAACATAGGAAAGGTGAAAAGGAAACAAAATGATATGGTCTATTATAATTCGTACCAACATTCAGAACAAGATAGCCCTGGTAATCAAATTACGGGGTAGGGTGAGATCCAATTGGTGAATGATTAAACAGTCATTTACTTTGGACAAAAGACAGAGAAAAAACCTAAACATAAATTATTGTATTATAATAGTTGGAGCCCAAAGGTTTAAGTTACATTAGAAATTTTTTCCCTTCCCAAGCCAATAGGAAGACTGAGGAAAACGATACTGTTGACTACATCTTAGTTGCAACACGGTCGGTTCTAACTCCTGAAGGGCTACGAAAGGGAACTCGTATACCTTTTTATGCCGAGTACGCAGATGAGCAGCCAGGACCTTCGGGTAGACGGAAACTTGGAGGAATCCATCATATACGATGATCAGTAAACTCTTATACGAAGACAATGTAAGAAGAACACGATTTAAGTGCAAATGTTTATAAACACAACATACCAACGCTTACTTAACTTTAGAACTCACAGCACATGATCCTTTCCTTGATGCTTTCCATCCGGATAGTCGTACAGGGCCGAGGGTGAAGGAGACAATACTCACTGATGGGTACCCTCGCATCAAACATGGCCCATCATTAATGATATGTTTCAACTCTTAAAATGAATGATACAATTGTAGTAAAAATTATTTACACAATATTCTTTAATAATGGAAATACAGTAATTGACCAAATCAGAACTTCATTGTGTATGTGAACAACAAGAATATGTATTGTTAGGCAGAATAGAGCTTAATTCTCCCATTCAAACCAGGAGTACCCTAATTTTTGAGTCTAATCTACCCGAACTCCTTTTGCACATAATCGCTTAAGTAAGAAAAGTAAACGCAGAGGATGCTCCAACCAAGTTTTTGGTAATCAACCTAGAATAACTACTTCCCTCAGAATCATGAATGCTTGGAGATGAACTTTGGCACACGACATAGGGTTTACAAAAGAAAACCTAGATCCTGAACCCGGATAGGTAGGGATAACACTCCTTCTCAGTAAACAAAAGAGACTCATGAAAACCTCAAAGAAAAGGATCATTACTATAGGGTTAAGGATGGCTCTGAATGTAATGCAAGGAAGTTAGACAAAAGAAGAATTCCACGGGAAGAAAATGAGGGAGAACACAGAACGACAACTTGGCGCGGACATTTTATTCCAAAAGAATTATAATCTTCCTATTGAAATAATCAGGGTATTAATGTTTGTAAGTTTAGAGAAGAACTTACCTGGAATGTAAGACATGTCATCTGCAACAGGATGGAAGCAACCACCAGGGCCACAATCTTCACCTCTAAACCCCCTTGACACACAGAGCCTCTTCAAAAGAAAAGAAAGAACTCGGAAGGACAAACCTTGAACCCTCTCAAAACCTAAATGATGCCTTGTCGCCTCGAATTAATTATGGAGAGTGCAAAGGACGGGTGAGCCACGTGACCAGGGCAGGGTCAGCGTGACACTTTGAGTATAGAGCCAAGCAATTTTAGTATGACTAGTAGACTGCCTTAATGATGGTTGCAGAACTTTTAATACCCTAACAGGGAATTCCTTTCCCACTTGAGGAAGGTCGCTTCCACACCCCCTGTGATAGGTCTTAGGTAGTGGTTTGATTCTCGTTGTCATAGGTCCACCGGTGATAGGACATCGAGCTTTCAATTCGATCAGTATCCGATTTTATGAGCCATTAAATGACCAGGACCTGGAGGCTTGCGATAGTCACTGGTCCTTAACCCGACCCTTGGCTAAGTTGGTAGGAGCCAAATAGATTTCCCTAGGAGTAATATTTCGAGAACACTTGGGCGCAAGTATAGTATGGAGACCTTATGAAAAATAGGGTGAGTGTAGTATGGATCATAAAGTCTACATTAATCACTTAGTCCCTACGCCTAAAGGTTTTAGTTCTTTTTACTAAAGCCTTGGGTCTTTCCATTATAACCTTCCCACTTAAGGTTAGACACGATGACATACTTCAAACAGTATGTATTAAGGAGAATTTAGGAGTTATGTAGTAAAATTTTTATGATAAAGTTCTATAACATAGTTGTATAGTAGAATTCTTATCACTAAGGGATTCCTCTCTGCCAAGTAAATTGTGTAAACAAAAGTTTTTTTGTATGGTATTATGAGGTTCATTACAGTAAGTCCATGGACACTCCAATGAATGCGGATATAAGAAAAGTGAAAGATCCAGATTCTGATCTAGTAGACCCATCTCTATATCGACAACTAATTGGGTCATTGATATATTTGGGTGAGATCGGAAGA